>CM076584.1:926580987-926751757 GCA_034641835.2 Pinus albicaulis | reverse complement strand
GCGGCATGTGCTTAACCACCTCTTGTGGATCCGTTAACTCTAGCGATGTGTTCGTTTACTAACACCTGCGGGTTTTGGTGTAATGGCAATCGTAATTCCAACAAGTGGCATCAGAGCAAAAGGTCTCGTGTTCAAATCACACCCGGCTCGCGCTGGGGGGAGATTGTTGGACATTGGATAAATCAGAGCTACCTGTGTGTTTCGTGACATGTGCTTAACCACCTCTCGTGGACCTGTTGTAATATTCCCAATTAGCCTTGCTAATTGGAATATTTCATTTTTGTTTAATTTTGCCGCTTTAGCTAGAAATAATAAATAAAGTGAGAAATAAGAGGGGTCACCTCACTAAGTTACCTCACTTTATAAAATAAAGTGTTTTCCTAGTTGATTAACGTTATAACTTAGAGAGGGGGCCTTGGGGGTCCACATGGATATGAGGGGAGGCCTCACGCTGACCCAAGGGTAACTGCGCAGGCCAAGGAGAGTGAAGGACACAGTCAAAGTTTTGGAGGGAGTTTAGCACTATAAAAGGTGGGGTTCTCACCTCATTTGGATATGCTTGATTTGATATTGATATTGAGAGCTAGACTTCTGTCTGCTTCAGCACGCCGGTTGTTTAGTCGGTCTGCAGCACTGTTTAGTGCAACCGAGTGTCTCCGGTCGGAGATCTCACCCTTAGCCTCTGGGGACTTCGAGTGCCTGCCCTGGTAAGGTTATTTCTGGTTTCACCCTTAGCTTCGGGGGACTTCGAGTGCCCGCCCTAGTAAGGTTATTTTCTGAGTAACATCCTTCAGTTTCAGTGGGAATTGGTAGCAGTTTCAGGTGGAGATTTGGAGAGGAAGAAGCCCTCTTGTGGCTGCGCAGATCTAGAAGGCAGAACGCTGTTTCAGGGGGAAGAAGGACGCAGTTCAGATCTGGGAAGGAGGACGCTGTTCCAGGGGAAGAAAGGACGCAGATCAGACTTAGAGAGAGGACGATGTTCCAGGAGGAGGAAGGACGCAGATCTGAAGGTACATTAGTAGATCTAGCCTTGGAGATTGCAGATCTGAGGAGATATTTGCAGATCTAGTTCTGTAGGGTGCAGATCTGGAAAGATAGCATTAGATCCAGCCTGGGAGATTGCAGATCTGAGGAGATATTGGCAGATCCAGCCTAGATCCGAAGAGATAACATCAGATCCAGCCTTGGAGGTTGCAGATCTGAGGAGATATTGGCAGATCCAGCATAGATCTGAAGAGATAGCAGTAGATCTGAGCTAGGAGGACGCAGATCTGGTGGGATAGGACGTATCCGGTTTGGAGGTCGATTTGCGAGATCTCGAGCATCTAGGACGCATCCACTGTGGAGGACGCCTCGATCTCGATGAGTGTGGTCATGTGAGTATAGCTGACAAATGCTTCCAACATTTCCTCTAGTCTAAGCCTTAGAACATTGAACATCGGAGATTTTGTGGCCAGCATTCCATCTGTTTCTGCGCTGTCACTAGCAGAGACAGCGTTTTTATTGGTGAGGGTTTGGAGGACCGAGATCAGCCATCTTCTAGTCTTCAGCTGATAGTTCCATTGCATTCCAGCAGCAGCTCTTCACAGCAGCTCTTCAGCCAGCTAGGACGCTATCCTTATTTGCAGCCATCATTTGTTCTGAGAGGGTCTCCACTTGCCTAGGGCAAGGATAGGTGCATTCATTCTGATTATCTTGAACTCCTCTCTATGTACTTCCAGATTAATAAAATGGCTTAGTTTTCTGGCACTCTATGTGTACTTGTTTCATGATCTGGTTCCATCATTGTATTTTCTATATCTGTCTGGCATATTTCTGTGTATTACTGGTTATTTCCCTTTGGGGATATTACAGTGGTATCAGAGCATAATTCTGGCTCAGCCTGTGGTCTATGACATCGGGAAAGAGATCATACAGAGCAATAGCAGTTGCAATACCAAAAACGCAGTTGGAAAAAGGGCCAAAAGATAAAGGGTCAAATTTTGAAGTTTGGAATTAGGAGAAACGTTTTCTGGGTTTTTCTGGGTTTTGGGCGAGGATCACTTTCCCAAATTCCTAGAATTTTCCGAGTAGTTTTCAGTGGGTAAATCGGAGGTCGAAGTTAAGCAACAGTATGGTTTTGCAGCAGCCGTGCAGTTTCTGAGAAACCTGTAGACACATAGCAGAAAGAGCTGATGGCAGGTGATGTGGATAAGAGGAGATTTTGGGAGGCAGTCCTCCGTCACATGCAGGAGACATCACAGAAGATACAGGGGACATCTCAGAGGCTCTTGGCCATGGAGATCAGTCAGAGAGAACTCCCTAGAGTTCTTCAGATCGGTGAGGGATCGAGTATGTCTCGCCACGTACCAGTGCACGATGCTATCCCCATTGTGACGGCTCAGCGATCCACTATGCCCACATTCTTGCCAGAAGACACAGGGACAGGAGTGCGGGGAGGTGCACAGAGGGATAAACCCGCACCCACACGACCCACCATGCCTACCTTCCTGGTAGAGGACGAGGGGTCGACAACACCGAGAGATGTGAGTCCAGCTCGATGGGCAGCCGTTTTTGCAGAGTGGCAGGGCTTAGGACAGGCATTCATGGATACTCTCCCCTTCGAGCGCTATCTCCAGTATCGATGCGGCATCAAACCCCCTGAGCAGCACAAGGGGCACGAATACCACCATGATGACCACCGCACAGCTAGTAGAGATTATGTTCAGCTCCAGCGTGAGAGTAGACCTCACAACTTTCACAGAGGGAACAAGCACTCACATGATAGGGGCTTACAGCGCACAGTGGACAGATTCCATCTACCGACACTTGACGGGTCATCCAGGCGCTCAGAAGAAGCTTGGGTGGACAAGTTGGATACCTCTTTCCAGCTTGACCGAGTATCGGAGAGGAAAACCATTAAAATGGTTACCTCGCACTTGGAGGATGAGGACACACAGGATTGCAGGGAGTTCGAGGATGCACCTAGTGTGACACAGGACTCACCATCATCAGAGTCCTCCTTGACCGTGCCGGTTGATATCGTAATGGAGGAGGTAGAGCCTACCCCGGTAGAGCCATTCACTGAGGTGATGACTGGAGCCATGTCCGAGTCTTCGGGTGGTAGCAGCACACGACAGATGGGTGAGGTATCAGGAGATATATCCATTAGCGATGAGGCACTAGGAGATACAGAGGTATCAGATGATGGTCGCAGACAGCGGTATCATCGGCTTCGGACGGACCTTCGAGTTTTGAGGGAGAAGGCCGCGTCAGTACGGGAGACCATTTTGTTGCAGGACCAGGAGCTGGAGGGTATGAGAGTGACTTGTGCCAAGTTGGTCCGCATTGGGGAACAGCTGGATTCCCTGATGGTACAACCAGAGAGCACGAGGGAGCGTCAGATCATCCCCCTTCAGGCATGCATGGATGGGACTAGCAGTATTGTTGGGTCATCTCTTCCCATTAGAGAGAGAGAGGCAGAGCCACCTAGTCAGGTCTCATATATTGACTTGGATAATGGTATGAGACGATTAGAGTTGCACAGGGTACAGCAGCCACGTGTTGAGGTTGGATGGCGAGAGATTTTGAGTTGGTACTCGATGGAGCAGATTATGGATGAAGAGGAGGTCTCAAGGAGAGATCTCACTGGAGATGCACTTCGACACACCATGGGGTGCAATGACTTTCTTCCCTTCTCACAAGAGCAAATAGAAGATGGTGGACATCTTAGGATGGATAACATCTCTCATGCTTGTGTTGGACATCCCTTGAGCCATACACATCATGATGGGAGGGTTTTGCCTACCACCTATTTGATTCTTGATAGGGTCTCATTGGTCCTTGAGAAGTTTATATTTCGAAATCCCATGAAGTGCAAAATCAGAAATTTGATTTGGGAGGATGGCAGCCCTCATGGGAGGAGTACCAGGATGAGGAGAAGGAGGCATCCACAAGTGATTGAGTGGATGGGGATGATGAGCAAGGAGCTAGGAGGCTACTTGCAGATCTGTGCTACCAGGCAGCAGGAGGCTTGGCTGCGCTGGTTACTCTTAAGGGAGTTTGGCCATCACTTGTACTTGCAGATCTATGATACCGGGCAGCAGGAGGCTTGGCTGCGCTGGTTACTCCTGAAAGAGTTTGGCCATCACTTGGCAAACACTCTCCCTAAGAGTAGGAGGTTGGGGAAGAGAAGGATGGATACTTGCATCATTGAGCAACATAGAGTATGGATGCATGGTGTTGATGTGTTACTCATATCATTCATTGTGTCTTCGTCACATGAGTTGCATGATGGAGGTATGGGGAGGCAACACAATTTCTTGTTGCTTTGCTGGGGAGAGCAAGGGCAGACTTGCCCCCACACTTTGCCTGATGTTGCAGGAGGGGGAGATGGCACTATCTCCATGGTCTTGGATGGGGAAGCACTTCCATCTTGGGAGGTATTCCATATTTATTGCAGCATTATTAGAGGAGTCCTTGACAAGGAGCATGTCAAAGAACAGAGTCTTGTACTGACAGGAACTCATTTGCATGAGCTCACAGCGTTGTCACCTTGGAGCAGAACATTATGGATGAAGTGTGCACAACAAAGATATGGTGGATCTATAACCCATAGGTCCCAGGATCACGTCATATTTGTTGCACAAAGAGGAGGGAATGATGATAGAGACATCTATGGCATGTTCTTCTTGACTTGGGTTTCCAAGCATGAGGAGGATTACCTTCTTGCACCACATGAGACCTTCAGCATTTCCTTCATTTTGCTCTTGATCATGTCTTCATTTGCTGATATAGATCAGATCCGTATGGGAGGCTTGATTGTGAGGGAGACACATGAGCTGAATGTGCCTTTGAGTATCTTCTGCACTACATGTTCTAATAGGAGCATGGGAGGAGGCATGGCCACCACTACTACATATGTGTTCTCTTTTGAGGTGGGCCATGAGATTGATATTCATCCATTGTACAACTATGGGCAAGTGTTTGGCCTTATGTTGTTGTCATATTCAGCCATTTACTATCCATTAGTAGATGTGATGAATCTTGTACATTGCTTGCCATGTAATTTTCTGAAGTTGCAGTGGGTGAGACTACGTTGTATCCTTGTGAGAGATTGTTTGCATTATGTATCCTCATGTAGAACCTTCAGCAAACATCTCATTAGGGTGATCCATGATGACCATGTCATATTCTTCATGGATGGTTTGTTTTGGGCCAGCTTGTTCTTCATTGATAGAGGAACCTTCTATGGTGGATTGTTTTTCACTTTACCATTGAAGGGCAATGATTTTGCAGCCCAGGATCAGCATAGACTCTACACTTGTCATGAGTGGAGAGAAGGACAGCATGGGGTAAGCTATGATGCTTGCCAAGTTCATATTTCCAGCCCGCCTTCATTACCAGAGCTTGAGGTGGAAGGAGGTTTTCAGGAGTTGCCTTGTTGGGAGGTGGCTCATTTTGTCTGGATGATTGCTTGGAGATGGAGGATCCACAGGAGAGAGATATTCCTCATTATATTTTCGACTCCATGCCTTGATTGGAGAGAGGTGACGAGTTGGTTCACAGTTGATGGGCCAGCTTACACAGTCATAGATGCAGAGCAGCAGCGGTCATGGTCTTCAGTCATAGCCAGAGGCAGTGAGCAGTCCGAACCATGGGACTTGGGCTATTATTGGCCATGGTGGCGATGGGACCCGGGCGGATTGTTGGTTGGCTGGTATCATGAGAAATCAGTTTGGGATCCTGGCATTGAGATATCCCTTCGTATCAGGGTGATGCAGGAGATAGAGAGGTTTCAGTGGGACCCAGGCACATTTTGCAGTATCGGTGAGGAGCATCAGCTAGAGAGTAGGCTTGTTCAAGCACTGCTTGAGAACAAGCACTTTTTGCCGGATGAGGATGCCACTTGGGAGAGCGAGCAGACTTTACAGCATCCATCACTTCAGTTGCTTGAGGACAAGCAACGTTTTGCCGGGGGAGACTGTAATATTCCCAATTAGCCTTGCTAATTGGAATATTTCATTTTTGTTTAATTTTTCCGCTTTAGCTAGAAATAATAAATAAAGTGAGAAATAAGAGGGGTCACCTCACTTTAGTCACCTCACTTTATAAAATAAAGTGTTTTCCTAGTTGATTAACGTTATAACTTAGAGAGGGGGGCCTTGGGGGTCCACATGGATATGAGGGGAGGCCTCACGCTGACCCAAGGGTAACTGCGCAGGCCAAGGAGAGTGAAGGACGCAGTCAAAGTTTTGGAGGGAGTTTAGCACTAGCACTATAAAAAGTGGGGTTCTCACCTCATTTTTGGTAACCATGATTTGATATTGATATTGAGGCATAGACTTGTCTGCTTCTAGTACCTTGGAGTTGTTTAGTCGATGCCGGCTTCTTTGTTTGTTCTGGCAAGTGTCTCAGTCGGAAGTCTCACCAGCCTCGGGGGACTTCGGTGCCCGCTCAGGTGAGAAGGTTATTCTGGTTTCACCCTTGGCTTGAGACTTGAGTGCTGCCCTAGTAAGGTTATTTTACGAGTAACATCCTTCGATTTGATGAAATTGGTAGCGATTTCGGTGGAGATTTGGGGAAGGGAAGAAGCCCTTCTTGTCGTGGCAGTCTCGAGCAAGCATTTTGTTTCAGAGGGAGGAAGGACGCAGTTCAGATCTGAGAGGGAGGACGCTGTTCCAGGGGAAGAAAGGACGCAGATCAGGCTTAGAGAGAGGACGCTGTTCCAGGAGACAGAAGGACGCAGATCTGAGGACATACTGACAGATCCAGACTTGGAGATTGCAGATCTGAGGAGATATTTGCAGATCTAGTTCTGTAGGGTGCAGATCTGGAGAGATAACATTAGATCCAGCTTGGGAGATTGCAGATCTGAGGAGATATTGGCAGATCCAGCCTAGATCTGAAGAGATAACATCAGATCCAGCCTTGGAGGTTGCAGATCTGAGGAGATATTGACAGATCCAGCATAGATCTGAAGAGATAATAGTAGATCTGACCTTGGAGGACGCAGATTTGGAGGGATAGGACGCAGATTTGGTTTGGAGGCTTCAGATCCAGTAGATCTGAGCATCTAGGACGCAGATCCATCAGGGAGGACGCTGATCTGATGAGCAGGGTCATGTGAGTAGGGCTTGACAGCGTTTTCCAGCATTTCTAGTCTTGAGGAGCTGATCATTTCATCTGGAGATTTTGTGGCCAGCATTCCATCTGTTTCTGCGCTGTCACTAGCAGAGACAGCGTTTTTATTGGTGAGGGTTTGGAGGACCGAGATCAGCCATCTTCTAGTCTTCAGTTGATAGTTCCATTGCATTCCAGCAGCAGCTCTTCACAGCAGCTCTTCAGCCAGCTAGGACGCTGTCCTTATTTGCAGCCATCATTTGTTCTGAGAGGGTCTCCACTTGCCTAGGGCAAGGATAGGTGCATTCATTCTGATTATCTTGAACTCCTCTCTATGTACTTCCAGATTAATAAAATGGCTTAGTTTTCTGGCACTCTATGTGTACTTGTTTCATGATCTGGTTCCATCATTGTATTTTCTATATCTGTCTGGCATATTTCTGTGTATTACTGGTTATTTCCCTTTGGGGATATTACAAGAAGGGTCTAATACAAGATGACAATGACAATAACCCATGACACAAACCCTAGAATCACTCAAAATAAACAAAGCATGAAACCATTGCTTATAAATAATTTTACAATAGTTTTTCCATTTCTTTTCTTTTGACAAATACATGAGCATTACAATCAATTATGAAGACCAATGCTAGTTACATTTCTCAACAGATACCGACCTTGATCCACATATGCTTTTGGGAATGGTCTTGTCAATAGAAGACACATTTTGACAACATCAAGGGCTTAGTTGCATGTCTCATTCACGATTCTCTCTAGAGCAGGTTCTCCACGGTGATCTTAGATGGGCAGACCATGTTCTTGTGGGTTTGGTTTTGTGGTAGTGCCCCTACTTTGAGATATTTACATTGCATTTTTTTTTTCCACACCCCCCCACAATATGATCACACTTTGCATTTCTTGAAGAGTTTGAGGAAGACCCTTTCCTTGAAATTTATGCTAACAACTGCCATAGTGCCATGACTCCACCCTTGACAAAGTTGTTCTTTTGGAAGACTTTAATTCTTGTACCATAAACTCATAAGTGTTGCTATATGATAGGTATGAAGATGTACTTTGCCTCGAAGAGATAGAGACATAAACCATAACTTTAGAAATATTTCAGATGACATGATTTGACCATTCACAATGTATGGTAGTGGCCTACATCGTAGGAAGTCCCATGATTTGTTGCTCTTGAAAAATCTCAGCGACTACTCAGGATTTGGAGATTTTACATGTTTTTGTCACAGTGGGGAGTGAGCTTGGTGGACTATGTCCTTACTAATTAGGTCTTCCTACACATCCAAAACTTATCTATCACCACCCTTCCTGTTGCAGACCATTCTATTCTTACCTTCTCCTTCTTAGCCCCCACCACCCCTCCCCCTTCCCCAACCCATTTCCCACCCCCTCCCCCCACATCAAAATTTTGTTTGACAAAGTTCATGCTGACTCTTACACCCCTCGTCTTAGGGATTGTTGGCCCCATCACCCATTTCATGTGATTGCTACACACCCATATCCAAATACAAGACGCTTTGTAGGGTCTTAGAGGAGGCAACCTTTAACTCCTACCCCCATGCCATTTAATAACACACCCATACTATTACCCTTGGTGTTGGTTCATTGAATCACTGGTTTGACGAGGAACACAAAACTTTCCATAGATACCTCCTTTTTACCTTCACTCGTGATGCCCCCCCATATTTCCCCCCTCATTGAAAAACATTCCATTACCTCCACCCTTGTAAGAAGTAAGTGTTCCTCTCACCAAGAAGGCACAAGATTTGTGCACCCCTTTGCAACTCCCCCAAAACATTTTGGTGCACCCTTTTCACTAAACATCATGCCCACCCCTAGACTTGGACCCTTATTCCATGCTTTCCCATATGACCTCCCTTAATGATAGGCTTGGGTTTCCCCATCTATATCCTCTGTTAGCACTGGTATTTGCATCCCACCCATCCCACCTTATTTTACTCTGCTTTCACCTCGTCTCCATCATTATCATTGACCTCGTTTCGTTTTTTAATCATTTTCACCTTTTTTCCCAAGGGTGTCCAAGTCATAATTTTCCACAAGCACTATACCCTAATTTCCTCTCCCACTGAGCTAGGGTTTGCTATGGAATCAAAGATATTTGAGTAGAGGAGGCATAAGGTAGGTTATCTCCATCATTTTTTAAGAAACCATTCCAAGGGACAAATCATTTGCCACACATAGGGCCAACTTTTCTTCAAACTATGTTCCTGACCAAACATAGATGAATTTGACAAAAGTGAGAGAGGTTTTTGTCCATCATAGGTCAAGGAAGAAAAACCTCCTTCAGTTTTTACACAGGTGTCATGGTTTTGGAGAAATGTCAAAAATACAGGTGCCACAGGAGAGTTGCTGCACTTCTGGAGTGACTTTGGGAAAATCAATTTTTCTCCTTGCTGGAGTGTCCAAATAACTCGCTTGATAAGTCAAATGACAACTAGACTGGAAGATCTTTCCAATGAGCTATCGTGAGCTCAATTTGGAGTTGAGGAAGGCCTCCAAAAGTTGCATGAAGCAACAATATGCATTTCTGCACCCTCATTCAGCACTTTTTGACCAATCTTGGGAGAATCAATTTTTGACAGGTCAAATCAACTCCATTCTGCAAACTAAAAACATATTTGGAAAGTAGACAGGATAAGCTTTCCAACGAGCTATCCTGGGCCCAATTTGGACACCGGAAAAGCCTCCAAATGTGGTCTGCAAAAAGGTGTTGCGCATAGAGGGCGCTTATCCTTATGGCGCTGCACTTATGACCAGAAAGAGCCAAAAAATCACCCAAGATGCAAAAAATCACCCTCAGACTTCAACAAGAGTTCTTCACACCTCCAAACAAGTAAGTACATGGTATTTACATCCTCATTTCACTCCTAAACAACATTTTCATAGTGTTTTTGCTCTTAAGGAAAATTAGCACTTGGACAAGTAATGAAGCCCTAGATTCATCCCTTTATTCACAATTTGATGCCCTAATACCCTGCTACACCTTCCTACACATCTAAAAAAAACTATCCCTACCCTTACACTACCATTTCCTAATCCTTAAGTCCCTTTCCCTTAAAACCCTAAGTCCTAGGCTTCTACATTCCTAGGCAATCCCTTCCCTAAACCTGTAATTAAATTCTCATTTCCAATTCCCTTGACATTTGGATCTCCCATCACCTCCCAAAGTTCCATAATCCCTCCCCCCATCTCCCTAAATTTTTTTAGACTCATCCTCATTCCCTAGACCTATCTTCACTCTCTATTCCCATCCACCTCATCCCTAGGGTTTCTTGGCCACTAAACACTATGGAGGAAGATAGAGATTATATGGAAGAGGAAGGTAGACAAAGAGAGAAGGATAGAGAACAGAGAAGGCCATACACAGAAGGACAATGATTTATAAAGGAAGATGGCCAATTACTTCTGCAAGAGGAACCAAATTGCAAAGGGAAAAACCCCAAAAGGCCAAATCTAGGCTTGAAACCCTAACCAAGCAAAAGGAGGGGGATAAACTTGAAACACTTGCTGAGGTTTCACTCCAAGCCTAGCCACCTCATCAGCACCCTTTCCACAAATTTTAAGGCAAGTTGCAACATTTTTGTCAAAGTTGTACATGACTGTGTTTTTCTGCAAATGCAAATATCAGAAAAATGGTTGTAAGCGTAGCGCCCTTGGCGCTGCGCTTATGTTTGGGGCACTTTTTGAGAGAAAGAAAACCACCATGAGATTTGTAATGACATATACATCTAGGAAAACCACTTTGCCAACCTTGATTTGCAGTTTCAAGAGGTGAAAAAGGAAAAAAACCACCAAAAAAACATGTTTCTGCCCTTTTTTTTGCCTAGGCGCTGTGCTTATACCAGTCTTGGGAAATTACATTTTTGAGGGGTCAAATCAACACAATTTTCAGAACTGGAGGCATATTCAGAAAGATGACAGGATAAGCTTTCCAAAAAGCTATCCTGGGCCCAATTTGGACACCGAGAAGGCCTCCCAAAGTGGCCTTGAACATGGAGGGCGCTTATGACACAGCAAGGGCACTTATGACAGGAAAATGTCACTTATGCCAGTTTACTCATTTTTTGGTTTTTCACTGTAATTTTTGGTTTTACCTCAACAAATGATTTTACTATCAATGTAATTCATCATGGTAAATGTAATTATGTAAAAGATAAGTTACCTAGGGGTAGATTCATTGGGTAAACTTATCCTTTAGTGAAAGATGAATCAGTTTGAATGTAATGAGGAGTGAGTCACTTGGACCATACTGCACTTTAGCTATCAGTTTAGATTTTTGTGGATTCCTTCCTCACCTCATGGATTCAACCCCTGAGGATGAGTGAAGGTTGTTTTGATGTCTATATCTTCCCTTTCTTCACTCTTAGCAAGGGTTGGAATCAATTTGGATGTTAGCTTTGTAATCAAGGAACTATTGTACTCAGTTTGGCCAGCTAATAAAGAGGAGTTGCAACTATTTTATGGGATACTTGTGTTATTGATGTCTATCATTGTCTTTTCTTCAGTATCATATGTTAGAATGTATTGTATTCATGTTCACTTCATTTCTATGTTATGATCTTTTTCAAGTTTGATATTTAGAATACATGCTTGTTCATGCTCTGTTTTGGGGAATTGATCATAGTTTGTCCATTTTCCTCTGTCTAAGTAGAATACATCTCCCATGCTCTTCTTAGCTTCGTTTCAGTCTCAAACACCATTCCATCACAATCCTCTTCAAGTGATAAGCCTTGTGCCTACCTTATCCCATTGATCCTTGCAACCCTATCTCATTTGCCCTGACCTAGCTCCCTTGACCTAATTTCTTCATCCAATGATAACCCAACCAAAATTAAATCAAAACAACCCCTTGCACTCAATATCTAACCTAAAAACCCTAATTGCTCCAACCCTCCTGGCTGTGACCCTTTTGGAGAGAACCCTCTCCGACTTGGTAGGGCTAGCGACCAAGTCAAAAGCTTGGTTTGTGGTTACCTCTGTTGGGATCTCTTCTTCAACCTTAGAGATCTATCGGAGTGATAACATCTTGGCGCTGTTGCCGGGGAGGCGAAAAGACAAATCTTCCCTGGGAAAGAACGACAAAGATTTAGATCTAATTGTTGATGGTGAATAGCAGTTGGACACATATGAAGGCTAAACCATTCACCTGGCGACTCCATTGACTGAAAGATCCAGAAAATAAACACTTCATGGCGACTCCACTACATGAAGATCAACAACTTCAAGAATTTTCAAGATGGAAACTGTTGCAAGAAGGTATGCTCCCATGAGCGGAGATCACATTCTAGGTTTCCCAAATAAAATGCCTAAGGTAGATTGGCAAAGGAATTTGCCTATGTTTAAAAATGATGATAGGAATGATGCTACTTTACATCTGGTTAAATTTCACATGCATACACGCAATTTGAAGGTTGAATTTCCTGAAGATTGTCTCTTAAAGATGTTCATGGCTTCTCTTGAAGGAAAAGCACGATCTTGGTATGAAGGTTTGCCACCTGCCAGTATTTGTTCTCTTAGAGTTTTCCATTCAATATTTTATGAAAAATACAAAGAGTCCTACCCTTTTTGTCTTTGGTTAATAATTGTTGTGATCAATTTGAGGTTTTCATTCAAAACCTAGAGGATTCTTATGATGATAATGAGTTCATGGATGCAGAGATCTTGGAGGCTTTGCATGACGATCCTTTTCATCACAAAAAAGAGCAAGTGTTTTCTCTCATGGTAGAAAAAGATGATGTATATTGTCTTGATGTTCATAAAGACTTCCCACAGGAGACAATTCTTGCAGCAGTACAACAAGTTGATCGGCCAAAGGTTAAAGAAGATATTCAACATCCTTGTGAATCTTTAAGAGAGAAAGAAGACAATTATTGTGTTATCAAAAGAAAACAAAAAGTACTTTCTCCTCTGTCTGAAGATGAGATAGATCAACTCCTGAAAAGTCATATTACAGTCCAAGCTAAAGCAGGTTTGCAGTGTTCACATAGTCAAGAATGTGTTGGTAAAAATTCTTCCATTTTTGAAAATGAAAATCTAAGTTTAAATGAGGACAATCCTGAAACTAGATTTATAGATCATCATGAAGAAAGAAAATCTCCTTTTTCAATGTTCATATTTGATGAAGTTTCTCCTGAACCTGATTTGCCTAAGTACGATAAATCTGAAGATAATTTCGATGAGGATCTTGATGAAACTATACATGAAATTGTTGTGAGTAAACCAACTTATGATGATGATTCCTTGCAAGGAGATAAGCTAACATATATTGTTGTCTTTCATGAAGATGATAGGGCTGTCATGTTTGTTAATCTTGAAAAATGTTTCTTGTTTAAGGATGACTTAGAATATGAATTTAAGGAGTATGAACTTGAGAGAGACAAAATACCAGAGATTGAGTCAGAATTTCTCATGCTTAAGGAATTTTCAGCCAACACTCAGATAACAGAAGGTTATACTTCCCTATGCCTTCCTATTGATCAACAAACAAGTGTTCTTTCAGATCAGAATGAAGGGAGTACTTGTATTTTTGTTGCTGTATCTCAAGACAAGGTAATGCTTCAGGATTTTCAAGATCCCTTCGATATTCTTTTGCAATCAGTGCAGAAGATGAATGTTGTCTCATTTGTCAGCATAAACTTTGGTTTCAGTTTTTATTGTGAATTGCCTACATGTACGTCATTCTGCCTGCTCGAGGAAAGTGAGAGCAGAACTTCAGTAAGTAGCCATCTCCTGGATTGGTTACACTGGAAATATCATTTCACCCAATCAACAATTGTGCAGTAGATTAGAGTAGGTTGGTATCATTTTAGTTTGATTTGATTTTATTTTCAGCAGCCAGTTTCTTTCAATTTCAGTTTTCAGCAAGTGTTGACAGATATAACAATTGTTGAGCAGAGATTGAAAGTAGAGTTCCTCAATCATCGAATTTAGTCTCTTGACTCACACATTGCTGATTTATTTAACCACGTCATTTGCTCTAGTTTATCACACACAAGGACTAGATACATCATCCACCCAATTTTCAAATGGAGGGTTAGCTTCGATTTGAATAACTATTGGACTATTATGGAAGGGCACATATTCTCCAAGTTATATGATATAGTTCTACATTTACGGCTATTAGATGAGTTAGAGATTAAACACCTCAGGGCTAGTTGGTAGGCCTACTTCCAATTGGAGTACCAACATTCTCTTTGAAAGCCTTTTGTTTCTTTGCATACTTTTGGAAAGTGTTTGAGAAGGCACCAAAAGAGGATTTACTTCAAAGGCCCAAAGAAGACCTATTAACAAGTAAATAAGCCCTATTGACAAGTTTAATTTAAGTGTTCCACAAGATATAAATTACAAGCCAAACTTATAACTTGAAAACATATTAAAAATGCCATAAATGCCCACACATGTAGGAGAAAATCCTTCTCATGCATGGTGTCATCCTCCAAAAGAGCTCTAAATGCCACATCTAGGTGCCTTGTGGGCTAATGAGTGTTTCGTATTCCAACATAAAGCTCCTAGATCATGTGCAAGTTTCCTCTTTTCCAACACGTCATCTTCAAGGTGCCCAACATGACCCTCCAAAGGGTATGAGGGGTGATGTGGCACTCTCTAACTCAAGCGTTGGGGCTCCAAAGTGATGTGCAAGCCTTCCTCTGTCATTTCAATGATGGCCATCATCATCCGGGCTCCGAAACAATGGATTCTTATTAAAGAGTGTCAAGGCCAGCCTAGGGGCATCTTAGGTGCACTGGGCACATCATCAATATCTCTGACACCAAGCTTCAAGGGCTCAACAATTCAGCATTTTGGGGTACCTCGTAGTGTCAAACATCTTTTGGGGTCATCAAATAGCCCAATGCTTTGCTTTGGATAGGCAACGTTGCATCAACAAGGTCATACCTCCTTATGTTAGGAATAGTTAGGCCCCAAGTTAGTCCATCAATCCATAGGTGTGTGTGAAATGGTGACAATGGAGTGGGAATGACTTCAGGGCAAGGTGCCATAGCCAAGTGACCAGATAATGGTGGTCCAACATTCAAAGTGTATAGATGTAAGGAGGGAGCAATCATAGAGGCATAAGTTACCCCTTTTCTCAGCCTACATTTTCCATCCCTTCGGTGCACTTGTTACTTCTTTGTGATTTTCTTTGATTTGGGTGCATAACTTAGGAGCCCAAGCTTACTTTTTGAGATTTAGCATTTAATACACCCTAATGATGAGTTAGTTTATCGCTCAACAGGGATGGGACAATGCAAGAGTTGTTTTTATAGATGAAGCATCATGTGCTCGAGGAATTGGGTGATGGCTAATGAGGGGGGTAGAGCTCATGCAGTGCTTTTGGCCACACTAATCAAATGTCCCAACCATCTGTTGCATTTTATCTTTCTCTTTCTTTGTGGCGTTGTTATTCTTTTAACTTTCTTTTAGCTGCATCAACCTCCAGGGAAAAATTTTCTGGCCCAGACCGAAGGATGAAGATGAAAGGGTGCCAATCACCATGACCATTGACTACCAACCCAAAGAATGGAGATGGAATAATGGGAAATATGGAAAATGGTAAGTATGGAATACCATGGACACACTACTTCATTCAACGCTTCCCCAAAAGTGTTCTTAACTTCTTCTTAAAACCTTAAGGCCTCAGAGGAGGTTCCACTGGACTAGAGTCAAAGATTAACCTCCAAGGTGAAGTTAGGGAACAAGAATACACTCAAGTTTGGTCAATTATCCAATTCACCCCTTGATCCATATTAGTATGACCAAAACATTAAGTGAAAGCATATGATTACAAAATGGTTAAAATACCTATGATGGATGATCCACCTTTTTTCTGTTGAGAATTTAGAGGGCTGATGATTAATTCAAAATTCTCTTCTTGATAATTACTTGTGAACTTACTTGGGTTACTTATGTCTTCTCTTCTTTATCTTATTTAGTCTTTCATCAAGTCAATTATCAAAATACACGAGACACAAAAATTAGGCTCCTAGAGCCAGGGCAAAACGTCTCCCTCTTGGAGAGGAAAACCTATAAAGAATTCTTCTTATAGATCTTCAAATGACAAGTACCATGACCAAGACTCAGACCCTTGACCTAGGAATGATTCCAAGACCTTGTTAATGCTTCTTTGTATGCTCACAAAGTTGATCCTTCTCTTCTGCACCAACTTGCACTGACCTGCATCACCACTAGAGAACTCAGTCTCTAATTATATATTTCTTGATTTAGTCTTCGGTTATACTTCTTCTTGTTTCACTTGAGATATTTTGCTTTCCTTTTGTGTACTGAAGAAGGAAGGTAAATCAATCACAGATTTACCTTCCTTCTACTCTTATATTATTATACCAGACTTCAACCCTTTAGCTTCTTCACACAGATTGGTATTCACTGCTTTAAAACAATTCATGAAACAGGTCCGTACCTTATACTTGTCCAATGCCTTAACTCTCACTTATTTCAGACTTGGTCACGCCGTGGAAACTCAAATATATCCACACTTGTATCCTCCCTGAAATCCACACCTTTATCACAGATGTATCCGCACTTGTATCCTTCCTGAAATCCACACCTTGATCTCAGAGTAATCCGCCCTTGTCCCAGACTCCTTCACATTGTAATTACCTCAGAGAAGTCTGTACTTGAATCTGTCTGAAGACCCACTTTATCACAGATATATCCGCATTTTTAACCATTGTAAAACTTCAGAGAAAATCCGCACTTATTCATCTTGAACTGAGCCGCAAGACCTTCATATATATAGTGCATATTCTTGTCTTTTAGGCTGACCCAACAATCATCATGTAGGTCGACTTCACTTCTGAATATATAGGCAGACATGTAGTGTATTTATTCCAGCAATAAAGAGAGATCATTGAGCATCATTTAGGTGCAATTTCTTCACGGTATCATGACAAGGTCTTGGGGCATTACAGATTACTAGACTTTTTCATATTTATGACCCTTAATTATATTTATAACTAGAAGACACAACCTAATAGACATCAAGAAGAAGTCTATTGACCTATAATAAAACCTTGCTCATGAAACTCATGTAGCAAGCAAAAAAATACATTTTATTATCTTTGTCTTCTTCTTTACATAAATACATAGTTACATAGTCAATATGAAGATCGATCCTACTTACACTTTTCAACACTCCCTCTTAACTAGGGAGGTATTCATACAGGTACACAATCACTTTCAAATTGAAGAATCTCTTAAGAAGAATCGGATTGGTAATCGCATCTGTATAGCAATTTATCAACCAACATTGTCCTAGTGCAAGGCCTTGACTAACATCCCCATCTCTCAACGAGACAATGGGCTACAATGCTGGCGAGACGCACGACTTATAGACACCATAGTCATTGTCTCTCCAAGGTACATACTCCACCCAAGTGTTCACAAAGTATGACCTTCTTGTACTATTCTTCTCTTGGGTAGCTAGCCCTCAAAGAATATCGGTCCACGACTACTCTCATCTTGAATGCCCTATCACATTCTCAAAGAATATCGAATGCCATATGATTACCCAATCCTCCATTATGTCTTCCCAAGTGAAGACCAGAATGATGTGTCTATCTCTCCCTCTCAGCCAGGGAGGATCTATTCCATTAGGGAATGTACTCATTCTTATATAAGGAATGTACTTAAGCTCATTCTTAGGAATTACCTAGTTTCTTCCAAGTAAGAAACTTATCACCAGGCTCCCTCTTAATCAGGGACCTGCAGGAGCAATGGTGAGACACCCAACTGCTCATGAAGAATTCCTCCCATTGATGTCATGGATTTCGATATTGAGGAATCTTTAACCTTTGGCTACATAGGGCACAGATCATCCATCACTTTCATCCACGAGTCATGTCAGCTATCAAAAAGTGATTTATCTGTCTTCATTATCTGGTCCACCTTTTATGCCATGCTGCTTTCTTTCAAACCATCTTCAAGGATCTTGCTTCCTTTCACATGATTGGCAGCCCTGCATAAATTCATCCAGATAAACATATACATTTGAAATTTTAAATCAAAAGTTACCTTAGTGATGATCTTTCACCATGACATCTTCCTGTAGGCATTGGCATCCTTTATTCAGATTGACACATCTCCTCATGATATATATTGTCAAGGGTCTTCTTCTTTACCAGCCTTCTGGCAGAGTGTACATATCGTCCAGGAGATGTTCTAGTCACATCTTCTTGGCTTTCGGATGATAATTGCCTCTTGACATGGTTGCACTTCATGATCTCTTCCCTTCTGCACATCTTCATTCCCAGGAACTTCCAATTCTCAGTTCCTTGTTCATATACAACCACCTCATATTCCATATGAGGATATATTATGTTGATTTAATTTGTCAGTGCACCGAGAGAGATCCTCCTCCATAGATCATACTTCTAAATATAGAAGTCCATTACCTGCAACCATATGACATGACTTCACAACATCCAGTATTAGCATATAAATATATATACCTCATACCTTTTTCCTTTGAGTCATCCTGTAGCAGTTTTACTAGAATGTGGAACTTCATTCCATTGACCTGCTTCATCAATATGTCATCACATCCTAATCCATAATTCTGTAGCATAGAATTCTTTGAGGAAACTTTTCTGCTTTCTTTCTAACCAATGAATTCATAGGGAATTCCATTCGAAAATGCCAGTACCTGTTTCCATGATGACCCTTGATCTTGATGATTGCCTTCCATCGGTATTGTTATTAGTGAGGTTTTCTAGGAGCCGATTCACCAGGAGCTGCTACCATGCTTCTATCAGGATGCTGTTAATATACATTGCTTCCTATCATACTATTTTACAGCCAACAGAATTCACTTAAAGA
Source organism: Pinus albicaulis (assembly GCA_034641835.2). Classification (NCBI taxonomy): domain Eukaryota; kingdom Viridiplantae; phylum Streptophyta; class Pinopsida; order Pinales; family Pinaceae; genus Pinus; species Pinus albicaulis. The sequence goes on along the minus strand of CM076584.1, from coordinate 926,732,782 downwards.
GGAGGATGATCTCAATCATAATAGAGACCTCTCGCTTCTTCTTTCTTAGATTTCTTTGCATCAGGTTCTTCCCTCATATCTGTGACATGGGCTTCTTCCTTTTTCCTCTTGTCCTTTCTAGATTTAGGACAATCTCTTTTATAATGCCCAAGTTCATTACATCCAAAGCATCGTACTTTGTCCATATTTCTTCTTTTATTCTGAGGACCAAAATTTTCAAATCTTCCTTTCTTCCTGGATATGGCTGCAAAGGCTTGATTCCCTTCACTTGATCCTGTATGAGCTTTGGATTTCAATCTTGTTTCCTCTATTTTACATAGAGACCATAAATCATGGAATGGTGGGGCTTCTTTCTTCCCGTATAAACTTGAAGTGAAGTTTCCCCATTCTTCTGGTAGAGCATTTAGCACCACTGTAGTCATCTCAGTGTCAGGCATTACTTCTCCCAGTTCCTGCAGTTTATCTCTTATTTCAGAAATCCTCATAAAGTATGAAGTGATTCCTTCTTCTCTTGACAATTTCATTTTGTATAGTTCTTGTCTCAGAGAGATTGCTTCTCCTGCAATACTCACAGAGAATAGCTCTACTAGTTTCTCATATATTTCTTTTGCAAACTTTAGTTTTGATATATAGGGAATGAGTGAGTCCTTAATGGATTCTATGAGAATCCTTTGGGCTCTGATTTCTCCCTTCATGTACTTGGCATGAGCTGGAGCATGTTCTTTTGAGGGTTGAATTGTAGATCCTTCGATGTAGTCCATAACTTTGTCTTTAATTAGATTCAAATCTGTCCTCTTCTTCCAAGCACTAAAGTTTGATGACCCAACCAATTTGTTGCTCTCTTTACAATAAGTCATCTTGACAGATTTAAGTAAGGTCATAGACACTTACTTGAGTAGAGTGACTTGCAGCTTCCTTGGTGATGAAGGATATCTTCAAAAGATGATGTTTTTTCCAACAATGTCTTCAATGTAAATCTTTGATGGCAAAGATTATTTTCTTGAATGAGTTGATCCTTTGAATGAGTTAGCTTGAGAGTCTTCCTGGTAAAATGATCTGTCTTTCCAACACAAACTTTATCTTCACTTCCTAGAGTGTCTGCTTGTCAAGTAGCCCTTGCGTTCAACACCTTAGCTCTGATACCATGTTGAGAGTTTAGAGGGCTGATGATTAATTTAAAATTCTCTTCTTGATAATTACTTGTTTTCTTACTTGAGTTACTAATGTCTTCTTTTCTTTAGCTTATTTAGTCTTTCATCAAGTCAATTATCAAAATACATGAGACACAAAAATTAGGCTCCTAGAGCCAGGGCAAAACCTCTCCCTCTTGGAGAGGAAAACCCATAAGGAATTCTTCTTATAGATCTTCAAATGACAAGTACCATGACCAAGACTCATACCCTTGACCTAAGAATGCTTCCAAGACCTTGCCAATGCTTCTTTGTATGCTCACAACGCTGATCCTTCTCTTCTGCACCAACTTGCACTGACTTGCATCACCACTAGAGAACTCGGTCTCTAATTGCATATTCCTTGACTTAGTCTTCAGTTATACTTCTTCTTGTTTCACTTGAGATATATTGCTTTCCTTTTGTGTACTGAAGGTAGGTAGGTAAATCACAGATTTACTTTCTACTCTTATGTTATTATATTAGATTTCAACCCTTTAGCTTCTTCACACAGATTGGTATTCACTGCTCTAAAGCAATTCATGAAACAGGTTCGTACCTTATACTTGTCCACTGCCTTAACTCACACTTATTTCAGACTTGGTCACGCTGTGGAAACTCAAATATATCCACACTTGTATCCTTCCTGAAATCCACACCTTTATCATAGATGTATCCGCACTTGTATCCTTCCTGAAATCCGCACCTTGATCTCAGAGCAACCCGCACTTGTCCAAGACTCATTCACACTGTAATTGCCTCAGAGAAGTCCATACTTGAATCTGTCTGAAGACCGCACTTTATCACAAATATATCTGCACTTTTAACTACTATAAAAATTTAGAGAAAATCGACACTTATTCATCCTGAATTGAGCCGCAAGACCTTCATATATATAGTGCATATTCAAATCTGTCCTCTTCTTCCAAGCACTAAAGTTTGATGACCCAACCAATTTGTTGCTCTCTTTACAATAAGTCATCTTGACAGATTTAAGTAAGGTCATAGATACTTACTTGAGTAGAGTGACTTGCAGCTTCCTTAGTGATGAAGGATATCTTCAAAAGATGATGTTTCTTCCAACAATGTCTTCAATGTAAATCTTTGATGGCAAAGATTATTTTCTTGAATGAGTTGATCCTTTGAATGAGTTAGCTTGAGAGTCTTCCTGGTAAAATGATTTGTCTTTCCAACACAAACTTTATCTTCGCTTCCTGGAGTGTCTGCTTGTCAAGTAGCCCTTGTGTTCAACACCTTAGCTTTGATACCATGTTGAGAATTTAGAGGGCTGATGATTAATTCAAAATTCTCTTCTTGATAATTACTTGTTTTCTTACTTGAGTTACTTATGTCTTCTCTTATTTAGCTTATTTAGTCTTTCATCAAGTCAATTATCAAAATACATGAGACACAAAAATTAGGCTCCTAGAGCCAGGGCAAAACCTCTCCCTCTTGGAGAGGAAAACCCATAAGGAATTCCTCTTATAGATCTTCAAATGACAAGTACCATGACCAAGACTCATATGCTTGACCTAAGAATGCTTCCAAGACCTTGTCAATGCTTCTTTGTATGCTCACAACGCTGATCCTTCTCTTCTGCACCAATTTGCACTGACTTGCATCACCACTAGAGAATTCGGTCTCTAATTGCATATTCCTTGACTTAGTCTTCAATTATACTTCTTCTTGTTTCACTTGAGATATATTGCTTTCCTTTTGTGTACTGAAGGTAGGAAGGTAAATCACAGATTTACCTTCTACTCTTATATTATTATATTAGACTTCAACCCTTTAGCTTCTTCACACAGATTGGTATTCACTGCTCTAAAGCAATTCATGAAACAGTTCCGTACCTTATACTTGTCCACTGCCTTAACTCACACTTATTTCAGACTTGGTCACGCTGTGGAAACTCAAATATATCCACACTTGTATCCTTCCTGAAATCCACACCTTTATCATAGATGTATCCGCACTTGTATCCTTCCTGAAATCTGCACCTTGATCTCAGAGCAACCTGCACTTGTCCAAGACTCCTTCACACTGTAATTGCCTCAGAGAAGTCCGTACTTGAATCTGTCTGAAGACCGCACTTTATCACAAATATATCCACACTTTTAACTACTGTAAAAATTTAGAGAAAATCGACACTTATTCATTCTGAATTGAGCCGCAAGACCTTCATATATATAGTGCATATTCTTGTCTTTTAGGCCGACCCAACAATCATCATGTAGGCTGACTTCACTTTTGAATATATAGGCCGACATGTAGTGTATTTATTCCAGCAGTAAAGAGAGATTATTGAGCATCATTTAGGTGCTATTTCTTCGCGGTATCATGACAAGGTCTTGGAGCATTATAGATGACTAGACTCTTCATATTTATGACCCTTAATTATATTATAACTAGAAGACACAACCTAATAGACATCATGAAGAAGTTTATTGACCTATAATAAAACCTTGCTCATGAAACCCATGAAGCAAGAAAAAAAATACATTTTATTATCTTTGTCTTCTTCTTTACATAAATACATAATTACATAGTCAATATGAAGACCGATCCTAGTTACAGTCTTCAACACCTTCAAGAAGGAATGTCGGATGGGAGAGAGAAATCTGACTAGAGGAAGAAGTGGAGGATCCTGGCATCATGTCGTGTACTAATCATAGAGCTGCTGTCTGAATGGCTGTCAAAGGAGGAGAAATTTTTTCTCTTATGGGTCACCCAATTTTTGTGGGTGTTAGTAAGCTCTTGGAGTTTTAAGAGGCATGTTCTATTCAAATCATGTTGTTACATATTAGTAATAATGATATCTCATCATTATTTACTAGGTCATAATAAATCAAATTTTGGCATATCACAAAATCGACTATTTTTTTTGCACAAGAAGGAAATAGGACATGAAAGGAAGGATTGGTATTGGAATATGTGAAATAAACTTTTGAACTATATCTCAATATCTTTGTAATTCTTTTCTGTGTTATAATTACCCTATTGGTTTAATTTCATTTCTTGTTATGTTTTGACAAATATTTAGTTAATTTTGAAGCTTTGGTCTATTGTGTATTGTCATGCAACTGCTTTAGAATATAATGTTACCAACTTTTTTGAACATACAAATTGTTAGAATGGTGCATGTAGTTTGTGTGCTATAAAGAATGGGAAGGATGTGAGGGGGGAGATTGGGGAGGGAAGATAGCGAAAGAGGGAAGGGGTATTAAGATACCTGTGCTTGTTCATTCCTATGTAGACAACTTGTTTCAATTCGATTATTCAACATTTTAATTTTGTGTCAGATGTTTGTGAATTGAGTTGCAGGTCACATGAAGAAATGTCTGTGAAAATGGTAGACTACATTGTTGATGAGCACCATATTGACATTGATCCAGGTTGTCTACAAAGAGTGAAGGTATGGATCACTTTAAAGTGATGTCATTTATCGAATTAGTAATTAAAATAGTCTTCTTAAGGACTACGATTTTGCTTTCCTTTTTTTTCTTGAATGTAAAGGCTACAAATTTCTTATAAACAAAGTATCAATTTGTATTGCTTTAAAGAGCTTATATGAGGAGCTATTTCTTAACTATTAAGAAATCTAATACTTTTCTCTAAACGCTTTATAATTTCTTCATATTTGCAATTTAAACATGAATTTTGTGAGAAATAATGTAGAACCTAGAAGGCATTAGCAAATAACTGCTTTTTTCTAATAGGAGGCTTCAAAGGAAGATGATGGAATGTGGTTCCTTTTTATGTAATATAAATGTTGTAGATTTTGTTTCTAACATGTTGGCATTGTGTTTATATGGTTAAGGCATGCATAAAGTTTTAATAAAGGGCTTTGTTACTGCTCAATTTAGTAGGGGTCCTAGGAGGGATTCCAAAGGGACTACTACTAGATCAAGCGGCAACAATGGGACAAAGATCCACTGCCACCTCAGTCTATGCCCCCTGCTCTTTATGGACTTTCACTGTTGGGAGGATTCCCTGTACAAGGAAATCACTAGGAACGATGAGTCAATGATAGGATAGGTAGTTATTTCTAAAGCCCATTCACAAGAGAGTCTCAAATAATAGGGCTTGCTTGTTTTAGAAGCAAGGTGAAGGGCTCTCTAAAAAAGGCTCAAGGGAGGCTTAGACCTAGGGATTAGAGGTATTCCTAAATGAGGGATGCCTTAAACCTAAGATTATTTTAGAAACAAGGTTTCTAAATGGCCTTGTGAGATAAGAAATGATAAAGATGCGGGACCACAAAGGAGCCTTGGGAAGGCCCAAGTTTGACCTAGGTTTTACAATTTTTATCTTGCTTTAAATGGCCTTGCAAGGTCAAACTAGGAGAATGATAAGGGTCTTGGGAATGGTAAACTTCCTTTGAGTTATCTTAACGATGAGATGCTTGATATCCTACCCTAACCTAGGAGGAAACTAGGCGAGTATGGTTGTATGGCTAGGGTTCGATATATCTCTCAATCCAACTGCAGGAATAACTTCGAATTGGGAGGACCTCTAGAGGACACATTAGCGCAACTACCTGCCATCTCGCTGCAAAATTGGATGGCCACAAAGTAATTCTCTTGATGCCCTAGGAGACCTGCTAGGACTAGGGTAGCGTTTCAAAGAAAAGGTAGAAAGAGAAGGTTTTAGGGTGATCATCAAGGGTTAGGATCAATGCCTAGCCTATTGGGACAAATGGAGTCAAAATGATTTAGAACTTTTGAAATTCTTACTCGATCAAGGAGTCCTATTGCAACTTCGCATAGCCCTAAGAGGCAAGAACTAGGTCACAAAAGGAATTTATACTTCTTTTTGCACAATTCGATGAATTTTCAAGGTGATGTGAGGAAAATCCACCCCTAGGAACATTCATTCGCAATACCATGACATGTAACATATGTGATACTTCAAAAATCCAAATTTTCATAAATTTGCATTACATTTAGGGCATATTTCAGATTAATGAAAGAAATTCCATACATTATTCATGTGACAAGAGAGCAATATAGTATCAATATAGCACTTACAAGGTAAGGCGAGTATATCCAATCATCGAATTAGCGAAAGTGAAGCTCCAAGATCAAGGACAAGAATCCAAACATCGAAATGCATCAGTTATCCTCCAATTCATCTACAATAACAGGTTCGAAATCTTTTAGAGAGAACTAATCCAATCCAAGGGATGATGGGAGGTGAAATGATACTCTCTCATATTTACACACTCCTCTAATGAGTTATAATGGCTAAATTAGGCCTAATAATGCCCCTACAATAAAAATAATGTGCAAAATAACATCCTATTGGTGGCAAGCCCACCAAATAGCTCCATAATATGAAAACAAGCCTCTCAAAAGGGCCAAAATGCTAGACAAGTAGCTAGGAGGGCCGTTGGGAGGCCAAATGAAGTCCAACATGTGCCAAAATTGTTAAATTTTGATAGACAAGGAATGTTCTATGCTTAATGAAAATTTACTTCAATCTTTCTTAGGCCCGATTCAATTTAGCAATCACATAAACATGAAAGTAACATGCTGATAGAACATAATAATAGATCAACAGAAGACAAGCCAATAATATAGACCAGATTTTACAATTCTTCTTGTCCAGCAAAGGTATAGGATAATGTGCGTTACGACAGTCAATAGGATGCATCAGCCAGCAAAGTATTTCTTAGATCAGCCAACCCTCCAAGTGTCACACACAACCCTCAAAGACAACTCATCAAAAGTCAACGATGGTCAACCAAAGTCAATGCACAAAAGTTAATGCAGAAAGTCAACGATGGTCAACCAAAGTCAATGCATGACAGTCAATACAGAAAGTCAACGCTGCAGATTTAGGGCTTCAGTCAAGCTGCTCCTTTTTCCTCGATATTTGTGCCCAACTGTATGGCCTACAAAAATCAGATTTCCAGCAAAGATTGGAGGTCAAACGGTCAAGGGTTGACCACGGTCAATGCTGGTCAGCGCACAACAAACAACCCTAAAACAGATCCGCAGATTTCCCCAACTTCAGCTCCGCACGTGTGAAGGAAAAGAGGCCGCCAAAGGCTATCGAACCAATCAGATCACAATGAGAGAATGTGTGATGAGTTGATGAGAAAATGACCTCCAAGTTTCTCCAATTTATAACAATTAGTGAGGGTGTGTGACACATCTATTAGGCTTGTGAGCCTCCATTACAAATTTGGCTGACCTTGCACATGTGTGGAAAATAAAATCAAAATATATGTTCTGCTCATCCAAACAAGATGATCTTTAGATCAATCTTGCACCTCTTCGAAAGAGGAATCCAACAAAAATATAATCATCATCATATGTGCAGTGTAACATGGAGTTTGGACCTAGTTGCCCAAAATCAACACTCCCTCTCAACGAGGGAGAACTCCATCTGTCCACCTGTGCCATCCAGAGATTAGTACCATCGTGTACTGTCATATAGCATCGTGCGTCATCCTGCCGTAACTTGCTTTGTTGGCTCTTCTTCACAAATAGAACAAAAGGTGAGTCACAAAGACATCATGCTTAGCTGACCTGAAGTCAGCTTAGAGGTTAAAACCTCTCTTGGACTCAAAAAAGAGTCTCATACTAACCTGAAGTTAGTTTACTAACCCAAAGTCAATTTAGAGGTAAGAACCTCATCATACTTGATCCCAGATCAATGTGTTGGACACGTGCCATCCTAGACATAGAGAGTACGACAATCTCCGATGTGTCCATCGGTCTTGCTATTTGTCTCTATCCACATTTCCCACCTCATTGGCCAGATGAGAGGTACTTCCCATTTGTTCGAAACTCCATGGGTAGGATGCGTGCGGGCCATAGATCAAAGAGAGGTGAACCAACTCAATATCATAATGGTGGGGTAGAAGCACAACAAGGTTTGGCAAGCCTAGCCCCGTGTGTGCTTATAGCTCCAAGAAGCTATTCCCAAAGCCCCCGGTAGCTCCCAGAGCTCATAGTCCAACTCAAGCAGGACCCTCAGAATAGGGTCTTTCGATGATTTCAAGCTTCTCACAGAAGGTTAGGAACTTGACCTTCTCCAGGGGCTTTGTGAGAATATCCGCGACCTGCTCATCAGTTCCTATATGATCGAGCCTTACGGTTGCCCAAAATCAACACTCCCTCTCAACAAGGGAGAAGTCCATCTGTCCACCTATGCCATCCAGAGATTAGTACCATCATGTACCATCATATAGCATCGTGCATCATCCTGCCGTAACTTGCTTTGCTGGCTCTTCTTCGCAAATAGAACAAAAGGTGAGTCACAAAGACATCACGCTCAGCTAACCTGAAGTCAGATTAGAGGTTAAAACCTCTCTTGGACTCAAAAAAGAGTCTCATACTAACCCGAAGTAAGTTTAGAGGTAAGAACCTCATCATACTTGATCCCAGATCAAGGTGTTGGACACGTGCCATCCTAGACATAGAGAGTATGGCAATCTCCGATGCGTCCATCGGTCTTGCTATTGGTCTCTATCCACATTTCCCACCTCATTGGCCAAATGAGAGGTACTTCCCATTTGTCCGAAACTCCATGGGTAAGATGCGTGCGGGCCATAGATCAAAGAGAGGTGAACCAACTCAATATCATAACGCTGGGGCAGAAGCACAACAAGTTGCGGCAAGCCTAGGCCCGTGTGTGCTTATAGCTCCAAGAAGCTATTCCCAAAGCCCCCGGTAGCTCCCAGAGCTCATAGTCCAACTCAAGCAGGAACCTCAGAATAGGGTCTTTCCACGATTCCAAACTTCTCACGGAAGGTTAAGAACTTGACCTGCCCCAGGGGCTTCGTGAGAATATCCGCAACCTGCTCATCAGTTCCTATATGATTGAGCCTTATGGTTGCCTAAAATCAACACTCCCTCTCAACGAGGGAGAACTCCATCTGTCCACCTGTGCCATCCAGAGATTAGTACCATCGTGCGTCATCCTGCTGTAACTTTCTTTGCTGGCTTTTCTTTGCAAATAGAACAAAAGGTGAGTCACAAAGACATCGCGCTCAGCTGACCTGAAGTCAGCTTAGAGGTTAAAACCTCTCTTGGACTCAAAAAAGAGTCTCATACTAACCCGAAGTTAGTTTACTGACTCGAAGTCAGTTTAGAGGTAAGAACCTCATCATACTTGATCCCAGATCAAGGTGTTGGACACGTGCTATCCTAGACATAGAGAGTACGGCAATCTCCGATGCGTCCATCGGTCTTGCTATTGGTCTCTATCCACATTTCCCACCTCATTGGCCAAATGAGAGGTACTTCCTATTTGTCCGAAATTCCATGGGTAGGATGTGTGCGGGCCATAGATCAAATAGAGGTGAACCAACTCAATATCATAATGGTGGGGCAGAAGCACAACAAGGTTTGGCAAGCCTAGCCCTGTGTGTGCTTATAACTCCAAGAAGCTATTCCCAAAGCCCCCGGTAGCTCCCAGAGCTCATAGTCCAACTCAAGCAGGACCCTCAGAATAGGGTCTTTCCACGATTCCAAGCTTCTCACAGAAGGTTAGGAACTTGACCTTCTCCAGGGGCTTCGTGAGAATATCCGCGACCTACTCATCAGTTCCTATATGATCGAGCCTTACGGTGCCTCGCTATACCATATCCCGGATAAAGTGGTACGTGATATCAATATGCTTGGAACGATCGTGGAACACGGGATTCTCAGAAAGACGAATCCCACTCTGGTTATCACAAAGGATAACGATGGTTTCTATCACATGCCCAAACAACTCACTAAAGAGATTTCGCAACAAAATAGCTTCACAACAGGCCATACTCGCTGCAATGTATTCGGCCTCAACGATGCTCAAAGCCACCGACTTCTGCTTCCTGCTCATCCAAGATATCGAAGCAGAATCCAAGGTGAAGCAACATCCAGATGTGCTCTTGCGATCCACCACACTGCCAACCCAATCGGCATTAGTATATCCATGGAGTCTCAAAACCTCAGCAGTGTATCTCAACCCATGGTTGATTGCGCCCCGAAGATATCTTAGTATCTTGGCACCGATCCAATGAATGGGATGAGGATCAATGATATGTTGACTCAAAGTGTTCACGACAAAACATACGTTCGGACAAGAGTTCACTAGGAACATCAGGGCCCCCACGAGTTGTCGATACTCGGTGGGATTTCCCAGCACGGGCCCAACAATGTTTCCACACAACTTCTTAAAGTTGAGTACCATCAGAGTCGACATAGACTTACAGTCCACCATACCAAATGTCTCCAGCAGCTTCACGACATATTTTCCTTGAGAAAGGAAAATCTCGCTTGGCCTCTGCCAAACCTCCAAGCCTAGGAAGTAATGCATCCGTCCTAGTTCTTTCATCTCAAACTCGGAAGCTAGCTCCCTCTTGTGAAAATTCTATAATGTAGAATTCTACTGCAACTTCTTATTAAATTTCTTCTATTGCATTCTCAAACACAATTATATAACATTTCACTGTGTTAAATAACAAAATAAAATATGCTGCAGACTTCACGATCAATAAACAACATAACTGAAATAGCACAAATAATCACACAGACACTGTTATTTTTGGACAATTGTCCTCGGAAAAACCCAATTCGGGAAAATCGGTGCAGCAGATCTGAGGGTTTCTTTATTATGCAGAAATTCTGAGTACAAATGTGTGATTGTAATTATCAATCAATCACCTGAAGAAATCTGATGAGGATAGGCTTAGTGAGGCAAATCTTACTTCACCATGAAGTTCCGGCACTGACCTGCACCCACACTGAGTAGCTCTGCGTAATTTCAGCGCAGTGACTGCGTCCCCCACGCTGTCACCGCGTCACTGCTGCTGCTGCTCGTTATGACTGCCTTGGTGCTCACTGCTGTGTGAGACTAGAGTTTTCTCCCCTTCCAGAAATGCCCTCCGGATACTGGATGAACCCTTAGCTGCCTCTCCAACTGAAATCGAAACTCCCTCTGCTGCTCTGCGCTGGCCCAGCATAACTACTACTTGGCTATCTCTGCGCTGCTGTTATGGCTCCCTTCTCTCTTCTCTTCCTGTACTCTCTATCCTTCAGAAATTCTCCCTCCTGGAGATTTCACCTTCCCCTCTCTGCAATCGAGAATCTCTTCGATTCTTCCTTCGGCTGAAGAAATCGATCTCTAGATTCTTTCTCCGTCTGATGTATTTTCCATATGCCCCTCAACCTCCTTATAATCCTTCATTGACCCTTCAACGACCAAGATTAAAACATAATCAAGGGCTAAGATTAACTTGGAGGTGATCCATGACTTTATCTAGAAGATTCACACTTAGTTTAATTAATACCCTTTAATTAATCAGTTTCCCTAAGTTTAGAATTAGGAAAACATTAAAAAAACGATTAATTAATTTAATTAAATCATATCTAAGTGGAATTTTCCAAAATCCTTTCAAGGTATTATGGAATACATGTGTCTTAGCCTATATACAAAGTTACAAGGCTAGAGCACATCCGATGCTACCATAAATCAACACCTCTTACACTGATGAATGAGAGGGCCAGCACCTGTCAGGAAGAGATCGTCCACATAGAGAAGTAGAATGAGAGGCCTTTCTATATCAACCGTAAATTAAAGGTTTGGATCAACATTACTTCGAGTGAAGCCCAACTTCATCAAGTAGCTATCTATCCTCCCATACCAAGCCGGGTTTGCTTCAACCCATAGAGGGCTTTCTTCAACCTGCATACATAGGTGTCTCTATCTTGGACATCGAACCCTAGAGGTTGCTCCACATACACCTCTTCCTTTATAGAACCATGCAAAAAAGCGGTCTTCACATCCATCTGATGGAGACTCCATCCTTGTGTTGCAGCAAGGGCAATGATAGATCAGATGGTGGTATAGCGGGCCATAGGTGCAAATATGTCATCATAATCTATGCCTTCTTTTTAAGAGGAGCCTCGGGCAGCAAATCTTGCCTTGTACTTTTCAGCAGTACCATCAGATCCATGCTTGATCTTATAGAGCCATTTCGAGGTGACAACAGATTTGTCCTCCGGTCTCGGGACCACTTCCGAGACATCATTTTTCATATTGGACTCATATTCTTCGTGCATATCCTTCCAAACTAGATGCTATACGACTTCTTTGAATGATCTAGGCTCAGATTGTACAATTGTACTCATGGCTGCTAGATACCCTTGGTATCTATTCGGCGTCTTGCTTTCACGGAATGTCCCCCTTGGGGCAATATGTCTCTTGGCATCTTGAGAGTGTCCTTGAGCCATGAGGGTCTTCTCTTATTTGAAGGAGGTGGATCAGTAGGATCCATAGGTCCTTCAACATTGGGCATCGGTTCATCCTTCGGCTCTTCCTGCCTCCCTGCTTATTCATCTTCTTTGTCTTCCTTGGAGCTACGAAGATTTCCCACTTTCTTGAGGGCAACATCTTCATCGAAGGTGACATCGTGGCATATCTCCAATTCTCTTTGACTAGGCACATAGATTCTATATGCCTTCGAAGTTTCACTATAGCCCACAAACGTTCCCTTCTTTCCAGAAGCATCCAACTTTCTTCTCTTTTCTTTCGACATATGAAAGTATACAGGACAACCAAAAACTCTAAAATGAGAAACATCAAGTTTCTTACCAGAGAAGACTTCTTCGGGAGTTTTGGAGTCTAGAGCGGAATGTGGGCATCTATTTTGAATGTACACAGCAGTGTTCGCAGCTTCTCCCCATAGAAACTTCGGAAGACCTTGGTCACATAGCATGGCGCGAGCAACTTCCACAATGGTCCTGTTCTCTTTTTCAGCAACACCATTTTGCTCAGGAGTGTACGTAGTTGTGGTCTCCCTCTTAATGGCAACTTCTCTGCAAAAGTCATTGAACTCATTTGACTCATACTCGGTCCCATTGTCGGTCCTCAAAACTTTGATTTTCTTCTCTGTTTGATTTTCCACCAAGGCCTTGAAAGTACGAAACCATTTGAATGTTTCGTCCTTCTTCTTCAAGAAATATATCCAGGTCTTGCGGGAGAAATCATCTGTAAAAGTCATGTAATAGGAACATCCTCCCAAGGATGTCACGGGCAACATACTAGATAAATCAGAATGTATCAACTGCAAGATATCAGTTGTCTTTGTGACACTTGAGGGGAATGGTCCCCTTGTATGCTTCCCTTCGGCGCAACCCTGATATATACCTTCATGATCATCTTTAAATTCGGGCATCCCTGTCACCACCTTCCTTGCTTCGGGAAGGGCTTTGTAATGAAGTAGTGCAAACCTCCGGTGCCATAACTCTGATGAAGAGTTGTATCACATGACACAGCCCCCAGTGGACTTCCTCCAACCTGGTAGAGTATCAACTCTAAAACCAATAGTAAGAGCTTCCTTGAAGTTCTTCTTCCAAATGCGTACCTTTCCATCAACGAATGCCAGCAAGGTTCTTCTTCAAATGAGGTACGTACAACACATCTTGTAAACGGAGGACTTGACCTTGAGATAAATGAAGGGTCACAGTCCCTGCCCCTTTCACGGGATAGGTGGCATTATCTCGAAGGATAATTTCTAGATTTGTATCCTTCTCAATCAAATCAGAGAGGGCTTCTTTATAACCAGTGAGGGGCCTTGAAGCACCATTGTCAATCAGCCAGACATCCAGGGTGTCAGGAGGAGATGCAACAGAGAGGGCAAATACAAGAATAAATTCACTTCCCTTATTATCAACAACAATAGACTCATTGTACCTGGAATTTCTTGACCTCTTGAAAGGTTGCCCATTTCTACTACGATCAGAGGGAGCCTTCATTTTTCCTTTGAACCTGTTGTTCTTTTGATTACCATTCCCCCTGGAGTTATTGTTGTCATCATCCCTGGGAGAGTCCCTTCTATTAGGGCACTCTTTTCATAGTGACCAAACTTGTTACAAGTGTAAAATCTTCCCTTCCTTCCTTTGGGCCCCGCTGTTCCATGGTTTTGATTTCTCGGACCACCATTGTTCCTCTTCTTTGCATGAGTGGTGAAGGCATCAGGGTCACCTCCATTTCCATTAGAGGGATGATCTCTCTCCTTCATTCTTGTCTCCTCATGAGTGCATCTCGTTAATATTTCTTCAAAATCAGGAATCACATTATTATTAAGAATAGTGGTATTGAATACATACCAATCACGAGGGAGACCTCCAAGCGCAATGAGAACCATCTCTCGATCAACTATTTCTTCTCCAATAGCTAGAATATTGTTCCTGATTTCAGCGAGCCTCATAAAATAGGATTGAATGGATTCATTCTTGCCCTTCTTGATATTCTTCAATGGATTTTTGAAGAAAAGAACTTGATTAGCATTGCTAGCCTTGAACATGCTAACCAACTTATCATACATCTCTTTAGATGTGCTCAACTCAGAAATGTAAGCAACCAAGTGCTTATGAATAGAATCCCGGATAATCATCTTTGCTTTGATTTCCCCTTTTCTATACTTCGTCTTTGTGGCAGCAGGTGCATTTGATGGAGGCTCATGAATCTTCCCCTGCACATAGTCCATGACATCTTGATCTTCTAATGCCAAATCCAAGGACATCTTCCATGCATGATAATCAAACTTATCAGTCAATTTATCATCAGACTTGAAACCCTTATAGATTGAGGAGGCCATTGTTCCTTGATAGGATTTCTTCTTCGGTGATTTCTTTTCACACTATCTTGGGCTTTGTCTTCACCTAAGCTCTGATACCATGTTAAATTTAGATAGACATGGAATGTTCTATGCTTAATGCAAATTTACTTCAATCTTTCTTAGGCCCGATTCAATTTAGCAATCACATAAACATGAAAGTAAAATGCTGATAGAACACAATAATAGATCAACAGAAGACAAGCTAATAATATAGATCAGATTTTACAATTCTTCTTGTCCAACAAAGATATAGGATAGTGTGCATTATGATAGTCAACGGGATGCATCAGCCATCAAAGTCTTTCTTAGATCAGCCAACCCTCCAAGTGTCACACATAGCCCTCAAAGACAGCGCATCAAAAGTCAACGTTGGTTAACCAAAGTCAACGCTGGTTAACCAAAGTCAACGCAGAAAGTCAACGCTGTAGATTTAGTGCTTCGGTCAACCTGCTCCTTTTTCCTCGATTTTTGTGCCCATCTGTATGGCCAAACCGGATTTCCAGCAAAGATTGGAGGTCAAATGGTCAAGGGTTGACCATGGTCAACGCTGGTCAACGCACAACAAACAACCCTAAAACAGATCCGTAGATTTCCCCAGCTTCAGCTCCGCACGTGTGAAGGAAAAGAGGCCTCCAAAGGCTATCGAACCAATCAGATCACAATGAGAGAATGTGTGATGAGTTGATGAGCAAATGACCTCCAAGTCTCTCCAATTTATATCTGTCAGTGAGGATGTGTGACACCTCTATTAGGCATGTGAGCCTACGTTACAAATCTGGCCGACCTTGCACATGTGTGGAAAATAAAATCAAAATATATGTTATGCTCATCCAGACAAGATGATCTTTAGATCAATCTTGCACCTCTCTGAAAGAGGAATCCAACAAAAATATAATCATCATCATATGAGCAGTGCAATATGGAGTTTGGACCTAGTTTCCCAAAATTAACAAAAATGAATAAAAGGGCTCCAAAAATAGTGATGAAGGCGATGGCCCCTTGATCTCCAAACAAATGACCTGTGGTGCTCCTAAGTGTTTGTGGGGTCGCAAAATCATCCTCATGGATCTCCAATTGAATCGAACAAACATGTATCCCATATGCAAAGGCTGGAACAATGATGTAAGATCTCCTATGTCTCCCATGGTGAGACATAACCCTATCTTGGCCCTAGATCGTTTGCCAAGTGTGTGGTGCAAGAGTGTAGTCGACTGGGCAAGATGGTCTAGGTGCATTATCATCATCAAATAAGTGGGACATGAGTGAGGAATGAATAGGGCTGAAGGATCCCATGGCATGGCTATTTGCTTTCTATTATAGTGGAGGCCCATGGCTCTCAACACATACCCTATAAATGCCAATATGACCCTTTGGAGGGCTTGGACCCCGTATAGGGAAACCAAACCCCAAGATGAAGACCCACCTGCAATCTTGCATAAGCTCCAATGCGCCTCCTCACCTTACAGTAAAACAAATCATTCGTGTACAGTGTAATTGGGCAAATCAACGTACAAGTCATGGAACCAAGTGGGCACTTCATAGTGGCATGCTCTTCCATAATGGGCTTTAGAATGTACAGGTGTATCCAAGCTCAAGAAGGAGGTTAATCAAGGACCCTATTAGGTGGTTTCAACCTCTAAGGGAGTGACAGGTCCATGGTACATCCGTGAGATGGCAGGTGTCATATGAAATAATCATGGAATGGAGTGGGGCAACAGGTAGGCTCCAAGCCACATGCCATGGTACAAGGGTAGCTATAAGGAGGGAGGCCCACACTTGGGTGTATAGATGTAGGAGGGAGCAATCCTGGTACAAGAGTTGCCACGACCTTTGTTTTTCCACCATTTTTCATATGCCTTTTGCCTTTTATTGATTTTTCTTTCTTTTCGCTGCTAGGGGCTCTAGGGAGAGCATGATGTGAATGATTTAGTAGTGGATACCCCCTTTGGGTAGGGAAGTTCATCGCCTACCAGGGATTCGGACAATCATGGGTTCCTTACTGATGCAGGAGGCTTTCATAAGGGGCCCTAGGAACTGTTGAGAAATTTAGGGCTTCCATTAGGGTTTGATTAGTACATGATTTCTCTTTTATATTGACATTTATTTGTATTTCATTATTACTTCATCATTATTATTATTATTATATGCTTTGCATCATCAAGATAAATGCCAAACAAGATCACAAATGCAACAAAAGCGACGCCAACGATAGGCTCCAAGACCAGGGCAAAATCCCTCAACAGGGGGAAACCCAGAGAACTTCTCTTCTTATAGAATCAATTCAAGGAGACTTCCAAGACCATAGACCATATACAACTCACCAAGGTTAGGCCAACCACCCAAGATAATGAACTTCTTCAAACAAGATTGCTTCTCCTTATTGCATAACATCAGACTTGTGGAAACCCTGGTTTTTCATAAGAAAATTTCGGCTACCAAGAGAGGGAGCTAGTCCAAAACCAAACCATAACTTTGCTGCCTTCTTCCCATAACTTCGTGCTTCCTATTTTCCTCAAAATGCTCAAGAAAAGTCAAATATTCAAGTGTGTGTAATGGAGGACAAGTTCTCCTCTATATATAACTTTTAAAGTGGGTGATGTGCCTCTTCTAGGCCAACTTAGGGGGCTGGCCGACCTGACTTTTGGTGAGTTTCTAGACCATTCTTTTACATAAAATAATTTTCTTTTTTTTTCTTTGATACATGAGCCCTCAAAGGGTCTTTACATCATGACTTTGACTCAATACCAAGAGCACTCAATGGGTGCTTGGACCTAGAATAAATAATCATAGGTAAAAAACCCATTTACAAATAAATATTTTTTCTTTTGCAAAATACATTCTTCATTTTCCTTCTTTTTGACTAAGTACAATAATAATTACAATTATGAAGACCAACACTAGTTTCATTTTCAACACTCCCTCTTAACTAGGGAGGTATTCATAATTGACAACCAGTACATGGACAATACTTCCTTTGAAAAGTTCTCATAAGAAGAGTCAGATTGGTAAGCTATCTCATAAACTATCTTCTCAACTTATATCAGTGCATCTAGTTAAATCAACCAACATTGTCATATAGCAAGGCCTTGACTAACAACTCTATCTCTCCACTAGATTACAGCAGAATGATGGGGAGACAATGATTTATAGACACCTTCATCATTATCTCTCAAGGCACATACCCCATCTGAATGTTCACAAGGTATGTCCTTTTAGGACCATTCCTGTCTAGGATTTACTCATCCTCAAGGAATCTCCTCTTCGACTACTCTTGCCTATTGGATGCCCTACTGTTAAGAATTTGGATGGCCGTAGATTAATTCAAATTCTCTTCTTGATAATTACTTGTGAGCTTACTTGATTTACTTATGTCTTCTCTTGCTTAGCTTATTTAGTCTTTCATCAAGTCAATTCCCAAAATACAAAAGACACAAAGTTAGGCTCTTCGAGCCAGGGCAAAACCTCTCCCTCTTGGAGAGGAAAACCCATGAGAAATTCTTCTTATAGATCTTCAAATGGTAGGTACCATGACCAAGACTTAGACCCTTGACCTATGAAAGCCTCCAAGACCTTGTCATTACTTCTTTGACTGCCTCCAACACTGATCCTTCTCTTCTGCTCCAATCTGCACTGACCTGCACTAGTACTAGAGAACTCGGTCTCTAAGTTTCACTTCTTAGTCAACTATTGGAGACTGAATCTTTTTCACTTTGCATGCATTTGTAACTCGTGCACAACCTTTAACTTCGCTTAAGTTTTAGGTTCTTTGCTTTGCTTGGTGTCACAAAACAATATGTGATACTTCAGTGTTATGTCTGCAGGTTCTTCCTATATGATGTCCGAAAATAGATGCTGTGATACCTCAGACAAATCTGCACCATAACCCTGTACTTGACCTCAGAAAACCGCACTTATATCCTCTTTAAAAACTCAGAGGAATCAGCACTTAATAACCCAAAACAGTCCGCACTTTTTACTGTGGTGAATCCACACTTAGTCCACACTTCTTCACTGCATAAATTACAGAGATATCCGCTTCCTTTTCTTCCCTTAAGTACGCACAGTTTCTTCTTTTAAACCCGCACTGTGGACCACTGTAAATTGCAGAAAAATTCGCACTTTCCTGTGTCAAATAAGCCGCAGGTTCAGGGTATATATATTGTTCTTTGACATGCCTTTAGGTCGACACTACACCAAGTTGTAGGCCGACTTCCTCACAACAAATAGGCCGACTTTATCATTCATTTCCAACGTTGAGTGAGGGTTGTTTCAAGCCATTCTTCCACAATGTTCATGACAAGGTCTTGTTGTGTTTATTGATGACTAGGCTCTTCATATACATGACACTAATTACACTTATAAACAGAAGACAAACCCTAATAGACATCAAGAAGAAGTCTATTGACCTATAATAAAATCTTGCTCATGAAACACATGAGGCAAGTACAACAAAATACATTTTATTATCTTTGTCTTCTTCTTTACACAAATACATAATTACATAGTCAATATGAAGACCGATCCTAGTTACACTTTTCAACACCTACATCATCCTCAAAGAGTATCAGTATCAGTCTCAGATGCTTACCCGATTGTCCATTCTCTCTTCACGACGTGAAGACAAGAATGATGTGTCTACCTCTCCCTCTCAAATTTGGAGGATCTACTCATTCCTTTATACATGAAAGGAACTTGCTTCTTAACCAGGCACTTGCTTCCTATATCAGCCGTCTATTCTTCCATGGAGATCATGGTACCATCAACTACTTGGAGGCTTCCTTCTTTTGCATCATCAACTTCTATGCACATCGTGGAGCCATCTTCTTTCACAACTTCTCGTAGGGACAAGTCATCACTTTCTATATCATCAATCTTTATCTCCTACATATCCACGAACCAATCACTATGGAGTTTGAACATAGCTCCTTCTGAGCATCAGGAAAGTGATCTACTAAGACATGATTATCAAACCATTTGCAACCTGTCAACGTCCTTCTTGTCAGCATGGAGTACAATGTCATCAAATCCTTTCGACTAAGTTCCAAAGTCATTCGCTCAATTGAGTCATCATCATATAGTGTCTATTAGCAAAGCATCTTCTCAGGTAGCAGGTACATATCGAATCATCAAATATCAGAGTGATAGTTTCTTCACAAGATGTCATATCTTGACTTCATCAACATCCTTCATCGTGGTCTTCCTTTATGCATCGGATTCATCTTTACATCGGGCTTATTCATAAGTTCTGTAGCTCCCTCTTAAGTTGGTAGTCCTTCATTCTTTATGAGACCATATCAGATGTTAATTTTCCTCATTGTGTCTTCATCCGGAAGAGCTCATACAAGTTCATAACACATCATGCTAATGCAACCATGTATATACTTGCAACCAACTTTTCCTGCAAACTGAATACATTAGTTAGATAAATAAAAAATGAACTCAAAACATGCATACCTTCTTCAGCTTTATCTGTCTTTCTATATATTGCTCCTCATTTTGAATATGGGACTTCATCATGCTGCAACTGTATCTAGGAAGCTTGTTCTAAATCCAAGAGTAAACAATAACAGTGATACCATCATGCTCCTTCTCAAGATGAAGAAATCCTTTCATGACATCACCAAGGAGGATCCATAAAAGATCCTATCATATCATTATTCAACTGCTGCATGATTTATATTTCTGCTAGATCAAAGCACTGTGCTAATGTATAATGAGTTCTTCCGATTGTAGCTATCAATTCTTCCCTTTTCATCAATCAACTTATCATAATGACCTTCTCAATCAGGCATTCACAACCATTATTCATATGAATCTTACTTTACAAATCAGAGAACCAAAGATCCAACTTGATTACCAAGTTACCGTTTTTTAGGGTCCTTATAGTTCCCTCCTTCCATCATGCCCACCAAACCACAAGATTAGTCATCCTTCTCCATGCTTCTTTTATACTTGCAGTACTTATTGACAAGCACAAGCAAGCAAAAATATGCTATAACAAAAGCATTATGTTAATTTGTCAATCTAGGGATTCCATAGAACTTTAGGGGGTGTAATCCTAAGATTTTCAGATGCCAACCCTAGACCTAGGGACTTGATGTCATATACAACTCATCATCCTTATTCATTCATACTAGGGTCTATTATATATACCCTACTCACAAACTCTAGAGACCTAGAGTTAGGGTTTCTATAAGCGAATCAGGGTTAGGGTTTCCATATGACTGGGGCTTACCACAGAGCATCTAGAGTCTAGACATCAACAACAACGAAAACTACAAACCCTAGAACCATACAACCAACTAACCCAAAAACATTTCATGTTAGACCCTTAACAAATAAATATGCTATACATACCTCATGTTTACATACCTCTGTCCTTCATGATTATAGAGGCTGTTATAGGGCCTGCTCTTGGATGCCATGATTTTTCTTACCAAAGCAACTTCTTTTATCAATCTAGTAGGTATTTAGGACTTTCCATCTTACAACGGACAAACATTCCTTTTGAAACCTTGACTTGCTGCAAGCTTGCTTCCTCTAAACAATAATGTTGCTACCCTTGACTTTTATGACAACTTCAGGTCTTCAAGGTGATCTTCTATCACTGCTTCCACGGAGATTATTCCTTCTCAAAGATCTTCTTCAATTAGAGGTTTGATGCCCTTTCAATCACTAATACGAGATTGTAGTCTCTTCCTTTCTTGAGACATAGATCCAAGATCTTTGTCAAGATTACCTTTCAACACGTCTTCAACAGTATCTCTGCTTTGCCATAGGTCTCTAAGATAGGATTTGACGTTAAAGAGACGTATTATTGTTACACTTCTTCACTGCCTATAGCTTCTTTTGTAGACTATACTACAAGACTGCCAATCTTTTGTCAGAAGATTTTGTCCTCTATATCACTAAATTTTCCTTATGAGGATACATGTATAAGACTGTAATCTCTCCTTAGAAGAATGAATGAATAAGATTGCAAATATGCTCCAGGTATGATGATAGATTAGTCTAGAAGTCTCGGTCTTGAGTTCTTTTTCATGCACAAGTTTGTGGTATGGGTCTCGGCCGTTTTCCAAAGTGACTATGGATATGCTCAAAATTTGAGTGGCTGTAGCCTTATGACAGGC
Organism: Pinus albicaulis; assembly: GCA_034641835.2. Classification (NCBI taxonomy): domain Eukaryota; kingdom Viridiplantae; phylum Streptophyta; class Pinopsida; order Pinales; family Pinaceae; genus Pinus; species Pinus albicaulis. The sequence goes on along the minus strand of CM076584.1, from coordinate 926,710,868 downwards.
CTTCTTGTTGATTTGGGGTAGCATCAGATGTGCTCTGAGTCTCAAACTTTATGGAGAGGCTTAGACACATTTATTCTAGATAACCCCGATATCATTTTAGGAAATTTCACCGAGAGACGGTTTTATTTAATAAATTAATTATCTTGAATGAGACCCTAAGTCTAAACTTAGGAAATTAAAATAATTAATGGGTATTAATCTAAATTGTGGGTGTAACTTCTAGAAAAAGCAAATCAAGTCAAAGTGTAATCTTGGTCGTTGATTGGAGATATAATCTCGGCTGTTGAAGTCTCAACGACAAGACTATAAAGAAGAATTGAGGGTCATTTGGAAAAACATTTCTGAAGTGAGTAGTGCTCAGAGGAAAATTTTGATCGAGATATTCTCACGCAGTTGAGGGGCAAAGACAGTTTTGGTTGGAGGATCTTCTCCAGGGCCAAGAATACTCAGCAGAGAGGTAGAGAAAGATGCATAGGAGGCAACGCAGTGCGTAGAGAGGGTGACACAGGGCGACAAAGGCCACACGCAAAGGCAACACAATCTTCCTGAGCAATAGTACAAGATTTTGCTGGGAGATCGAGATTCTAAGTCGGAAGGGTTGGAATCAAGTTTCGTTTCTTGAGAGCAGATTGATCCAACAGAGGAGGTGACGCAGTCCTCCAGAGTTCCCCCTGCAGGCCCACGTGATTATTGCGCAGAGGCAGCACAGAGGGTGCTAGGGATTCGTCGTTTCAGCTACTAGATCAGTCGGGACTTGCAGTGTAGAGTGAGGTAATCTCACTAATTTCTTTTGCCGAGTGATATTCTTTGTACTAGATAGCCATTAAGGCATCCAGATATTGTATTCAGAAATAACTGCTGCTTAATCATAAAACCCCTCAAATCTGGTGCACTGGTTTTCCTGCATTGGGTTTTTCTGGGGATATTTGTCCTAAAACAACGGTGTCCTGTGTGATATTCTTTTCTTTTGCTTAGTTTCTTGTTTTAGCATATTAATTTAATTAAGTGAATGCTACTTCAGTATTTACAGAAGAAATCTGTAAATAACTTGTTAATGTAATTTACATGTAGGTGAAGTAAATTAAGTTGGTTGCAGTAGGATTCCTATAAATTTTCAAAGACGTTCCATGCTTCATGCAACTTTACTTTAAACCCAATACCAAATAGCAATCACATAAACATGAAAGTAAAATGCTGATAGAACATACCAATAGATCGACGGAAGACAAGCCAAAAATACACTTAACTTGATCAACAAAATATATGTGTTGTGGTGTGTTATGACGGTCAACAGGATGCTTCAACCAACAAAGTCTCCTCACGGTTAGCCAACCAGAAGTGTCACGCAACCCTCAAGACAACTCCACAAAAGTCAACGTTGTCCAGTCAATGGTCAACACAGAACAACAACAACAGAAAGTCAATGCAGCAGGTCAAAGGTCAACGTCTAGCCTCGGTTTTTGTGCCAAAAAATGCAGATTGCAGAAATCGGAATTTTAGGAGAGTTTGAGGTCAAATGGACCAAGCGTTGACCAAAGTCAACGCTGGTCAAAGCTGCGCTGAAACCCTAGAAAAATCTGAACCGAAACCCTAGATGTTGTTTTCCCACATGTGAGAAGAGAAGCCTCCAAATGATGATCGAACCAATCAGACACAAGAGAGAGGTGTGTAATGAGTGAATGATGAAATGAACTCCAAGTCTGTCCAATATCTATCCATCTGTGAGGGCATGTGACACATCTGTTGAGGCTCCAAGCCTACTTTACAATTTTGGCCGACCTTGCGCATAAGTGGAATAAATTCAAAATAAATGTTCTACTCATCCGATAAAGATGATCTTTAGATCGATCTTGCACCTCTCCGAAAGAGGAATCCAATAAAAATATTGGCATCATCATCTGAGCAGTACAACATGGAGTTTGGACCTAGTTGCCCAAAATTAACACTCCCTCTCAACTAGGGAGAACTCCATCCACCTGTGCCATCCAAACGTCGTGTGTCATCCCGCCGTAACTTGCTTTGCTAGTTTATTTATTTCAAACGGTGAGTCACAAAGACATCACTCCCGGCTGACTCGAATTCAGCTCAGAGGTCCGAAACCTCTATAGGACTCAAAGGAGTCTCATACTAACCCGAAGTTAGTTTAACTGACCCGAAGTCAGTTGGAGGTCTGAAACCTCACTAGACTTGATCCCAGATCAAGTGGTTGGACACGTGCCATCCTAGACATAGAGAGTACGAAAATCTCCAATGCATCCATCGGTCTTGCTATCGGTCTCTATCCACATTTCCCACCTCATTGGCCAAGATGAGAGGTACTTCCCGTGAGTCCGGGACTCCATGGGTAGGATGGATACGAGCACAGATCAAAGAGAGGTGAACCAACTCAATATCTTCACGGTGGGGCGGAAGCACACCAACAAGGTTCGACAAGCCTAGCCCTGTGGTTGCTTATAGCTCCAAGAAGCTATCCCCAAAGGCCCCTGGAGCTCCCAGAGCTCATCGTCCAACAGGACCCTCAGCATAGGGTCGTTCCACGATTCCAAGATTCTCACGGAAGGTTAGGAACTTGACCTTCCCCAAGGGCTTTGTGAGAATATCTGCGACCTGCTCATCAGTTCCTATATGATCGAGCCTTACGGTGCCTCGCTGTACCATATCCTTGATAAAGTGGTACCTAATATCAATATGCTTGGATCGATCATGGAACACGGGATTCTCTGACAAAGGAATCCCACTCTGGTTATCACAAAGGATAACGGTGGTATCTAGCACATGTCCAAACAACTCACTAAAGAACTTTCGCAAACAAATAGCTTCACAACAGGCCATACTTGCTGCAATGTATTCGGCCTCACCGGTGCTCAAAGCCATCGACTCCTACTTCCTGCTCATCCAAGATATCGAAGTAGACCCAAGTGTGAAGCAGCATCCAGATGTGCTCTTGCGATCCACCACACTGCCAGCTCAATCGGCATCAGTATATCCATGGAGTCTCAAACTCCCCGCAGTGTATCTCAACCCATGGTTTATTGTGCCCCGAAGATATATGAACAGATTCTTTGCACCAACCCAGTGAATGTGATGAGGATCAACCATGTGTTGGCTTAAAGTGTTCACTGCAAAACATACGTCCGGACGCGTGTTCACTAAGAACATCAGGGCCCCTACGAGTTGTCGATACTCGGTAGGATTTTCTAGCACGGACCCAGCAACGTTTCCACTCAAATTCTTAAAGTTGAGCTCTATCGGTGTTGACACGGACTTACAGTCCACCATTCCAAATCTTTCTAGCAACTTCACAATGTATTTTCCTGGAGAGAGGAAAATCTCGCCAGGTCTCTGCCAGACCTCCAAGCCTAGGAAGTAATGCATCAGTCCTAGGTCTTTCATCTCGAATTCAGAAGCGCTCCCTCTTACACTGATAAATGAGAGGGTCAACACCTGTCAGGAAGAGATCATCCACATAGAGAACCAGAATGAGAGGCTTTTCTCTATCAACCTTGAAGTAAATGTTTGGGTCAACATTACTTCAAGTGAAGCCCAGCTTCATCAAGTAGCTATCTATCCTCTCGTACCAAGCCCTAGGGGCATGCTTCAACCCATAGAGGGCTTTCTTCAACCTGCATACATGGGTGTCTCTATCCTGGACTTCGAACCCCAGAGGTTGCTCCACATACACTTCTTCCTTTATCGAACCATGCAGAAAATCTGTCTTTACATCCATCTGATGAAGATTCCATCCTTGCGTAGCAGAGAGGGAAATAATAGATCGGATGGTGGTATAGTGGGCCACAGGTGCAAATATATTATCATTGTCTATGCCTTCCTTTTGAGAGAAGCCTCAGGCAACGAATCTTGCCTTGAACTTTTCAGCACTACTATCAGATCCATGCTTGATCTTATAGAGCCATTTCAATGTAACAATAGCTTTGTCCTTCGGTCTCGGAACCACATCCTAGACATCATTCTTCATAATGGACTCGTACTCTTCATGCATTGCATCCTTCCAGACTTGATGCTTTACGACTTCTTCAAAAGATCCAGGCTCAGATTGTACGATTGTATTCATGGCTGCTAGATACCCTTGGTATCTATTCGGCTTTTTACTTTCACGGAATGTCCTCCTTGGGGCCATATGTCTCTCGGCATCTTCGAGAGTATCCTGGAGCCATGAGGGTCTTCTCTTCATTGAAGGAGGTGGATCAATGGGGTCCATTGGTCCTTCAACATCGGGCATCATCTCATCCTTCGACGCTTCCTGATTCCCTAATCTTACATCATGATCTTCCTCAAAGCTCGGAAGATTTATCACTTTCCTGAGGGAAGCATCTTCATCAAAGGTGACATCGTGGCATATCTCCACTTCTCTTTGACCAGGCACATAGACTCTATAAGCCTTCGAAGTTTCACTGTAGCCCACAAACATTCCCTTCTTCCCAGAAGCATCCAGCTTGCTTCTCTTCTCTTTCGGCACATGAAAATAAACGGGACAACCAAAAACTCTAAAATGAGAAACATCTGGTTTCTTACTAGAGAAGACTTCTTCGGGAGTTTTGGAGTCCAGAGCGGAATGCAGGCATCGATTTTGTATGTACACAACAGTGTTCGCAGCTTCTCCCCATAGAAACTTCGGAAAACCTTGGTCACATAACATGGCATGGGCAGCGTCCACAATGGTCCTGTTCTTTCTTTCAGCAACCCCATTTTGCTCAGGAGTATACACGGTTGTGGTCTCCCTCTTAATGCCAGCTTCTCTGCAAAAGTTATTGAACTCGTTTGTTTCATATTCAGTGCCATTATCGGTCCTCAAAATCTTGATCTTCTTCCTTGTTTGATTTTCCACCAAGGCTTTGAAAATACGAAACCACATGAATGCTTCATCCTTCTTCTTCAAGAAATATATCCAGGTTTTGCGAGAGAAGTCATCTATAAACGTCATGTAATAAGAACATTCTCCCAAGGATGTCACATGCAGCATACCAGATAGATCAGAATGTATCAATTGCAAGACATTTGATGTCTTTGTGACACTTGAGGGGAAAGGTCCCCTTATATGCTCTTCCCTTCGGCACAACCCTGACATACACCTTCATTATCATTTTTGAATTCAGGCATCCCAGTCACCACCTTCCTTGCTTCGAGAAGGGCTTTGTAATGAAGGTGTCCAAACCTCTAGTGCCATAGTTCGGTTTGACAAAATGTATCACAAATCATAGCCCCCAGTGGACTTCCTCCAACCTGGTAGAGTGTATCAACTCTAAAACCAATCGTGAGAGCTTCCTTGAAACTCTTCTTCTAGATGCGTACCTTTCCATTGACGAATGCCACCTTGAAACCATTGAAACGAATAGACACAAGGTTCTTTTCAAATTAGGTACATAGAATACATCTTGCAAACGGAGGACTTGACCTTGAGATAAATGGAGGGTCATAGTCCCTGTCCCTTTCACGGGATAGGTGGCATTTTCTCCAAGGATAGTTTTTAGATTAGTATGCTTCTCAATCAAATTAGAGAGAGCTTCTTTAAACCCAGTGAGGTTCCTTGAAGCACTACTATCAATCAATCAGACATCCAAGGTGTCGGGTGGAGATGCAGCAGAGAGGGCAGATACAAGAATGAATTCATTTCTTTTATCAACATTAGATTCTTCATACTTGGAATTCCTTGACCTTTTGAAGGGTTGCCCATTTCCATTACGACCAGAGGGAGCTTTCCTCTTTCCTTTGAACTGTTGTTCCTTTGATTTCCATTCCTCTTGTTGTTGTTGTCATCATCCCCGTGAGAATCCCTTCTATTAGGGCATTCTCTAGCATAGTGGTCAAGATTGTTACATGTGTAACATCTTCCTTTCTTTTCTCGGACCCCTGCTCTTCCATGGTTCCTCAGACCACCATTGTTCTTCTTCTTAGCACGAGCGGTGAAGGCAACATTTCCTTCATTTTCATATTCCATCATTCTTGTTTCCTCTTGAGTGCATCTCGATAATACTTCTTCAAAATCAGGAATCACATTATTATTGAGAATGGTAGTAATGAATGCGTGCCATTTGAAGGGGAGACCTCCAAGTGTGGTGAGAACCAATTCTCGATCAACTATTGTTTCCCCAATGGCAAGTAGGTTATTCCTGATTTCAGTCAACTTCAGAAAATAGGATTGAACGGATTCATCCCTGCCTTTCTTGAGATTCTTCAATTGGTTCTTAAAGAAAAGAACTTGATTTGCATTGCTGGCCTTGAACATATTGACCAACTTATCATACATCTCCTTAGATGTGCCCAACTCAGAGATGTAGGCAACCCGACTTTTATGGACGGAATCCCAGATGATCAGCTTAGCTTTGATTTCTCCTTTTCTATGCTTCGTCTTTGTGGCAGCAGGTGCAGATGATGGAGGCTCTTGGATTTTACCCTGCACATAGTCCATGACCTCTTGATCTTCCAAGATCAAGTCCAAAGATATCTTCCAAGCATGATAGTCAGAATTTCCAGACTTATCATCAATTTTGAAGCCATTATAATTTGAGGTACCCATGAGTCCTTGACAAATGCTACTTCTTCGATGATTGCTCTCAACACAAACTTGGACTTTGTCTTCACCTTAACTCTGATTCTATGTAAATTTTCGAAGATGTTCTATGCTTGATGCAACTTTACTTTAAACCCGATACCAAATAGCAATCACATAAACATGAATGTAAAATGCTGATAGAACATACCAATAGATTGACGGAAGACAAGTCAAAAATACACTTAACTTGATCAGCAAAATATATGTGTTGTGGTGCATTACGACGGTCAACAGGATGCTTCAACCAACAAAGTCTCCTCACGGTCAGCCAACCAGAAGTGTCACACAACCCTCAAGACATCTCCACAAAAGTCAACCCAAAGTCAACGAAAGTCGACGCTGTCCAGTCAACAGTCAACGTAGAACAACAACAACAGAAAGTCAACGCAACAGGTTAAAGGTCAATGTATAGCCTCGATTTTTGTGCCAAATAATGCGGACTGTGGAAATCGGAATTCTAGGAGAGTTTGAGGTCAAATGGACCAAGCGTTGACCAAACTCAACGCTGGTCAAAGATGCACTGAAACCCTAGACAAACCTGAACCAAAGCCCTAGTTGCTGTTTTCCCACGTGTGAGAAGAGAAGCCTCCAAATGATGATCGAACCAATCAGACACAAGGGAGAGGTGTGTGATGAGTGAATGATGAAATGAACTCTAAGGTTGTCCAATATATATCCATCTGTGAGGGTGTGTGACACCTCTGTTGGGGCTCCAAGCCTACATTACAATTCTGACCGACCTTGCACAGACGTGGAATAAATTCAAAATAAATGTTCTGCTCATCCGATCAAGATGATCTTTAGATCGATCTTGCACCTCTTCAAAAGAGGAATCCAATAAAAATATTGGCATCATCATCTGAGCAGTACAACATGGAGTTTGGACCTAGTTGCCCAAAATTAACAATTTCGGACTAGGAATTTTCACACTTCCATCAATGCCTATAATATCTTCAACATGATTGGTCTTGGATTTTCTTCTAGGAGACTTCAACTAGATCTTAATATATATACTTATACTCAGAATTTCTTCTTACATATGCTCAGAACATAATAGAGGTCTCGACTTGCTTTTTAAATTCAACAACTCCGATCAGAACAATTCAGACCACCCTAAAGATATATCTCTATATACCATAGGGTTCGAATCTTTGAAACAACATAGAATTCAAACCTTTTGGAGTGATTTCAGAGCGTGACAAGTGTGCCCAAGACTTTGATCTTTAGCCCAGATAGCCATGCCTTGAGAAAGTTGTTTTTGCACCTATTCAGATTCTTAAAACAATGCTTCTGGGAGCCTTCGTCCTCCTTATTTAAGTCTACGACCTTAGTGACTGTGTATGGGGTAATTTTTGTGCCTAGAATTTGCTCGTCTCCTTTAGGAGCTCGACCCTGAGAGACTTTCTTCTTTTCCTTATCTTGAAGACTTAGTGACCTTGTTTCTGCCCTTATGCATGCAAACCAAGCTTTGATACCATGTTGAGAAATCTAGGGCTTTAATTACGGTTTGATTAGTACATGATTTCTCTTTTATATTGACATTTATTTGTGATACATTATTACTTCATCATTATTATTATTATAAACTTTGCATCATCAAGATAAACGCCAAATAAGAATATCACAAATGCAACAAAAGAGACACCAAAGATAAGCTCCAAGCCAGGGAAAACCCCCTCAACAGGGGAAAACCCAGAGAACTTCTCTTCTTATAGAATCAATTCAAGGAGATTTCCAAGACCATAAACCATAAACAACTCACCAAGATTAGGCTAGCCACCCAAGAAAATGAACTGCCTCTTCAAACAAGATTGTTGCTCATTATTGCATAACATCATACGTGCGAAAACCCTAGTTTTTCATAAGAAAATTTCGGTTGCCAAGAGAGAGAGATAGTCCAAAACCAAACCATCACTTCGCTGCCTGAGAGAGAGAGATAGTCCAAAACCAAACCATCACTTCGCTGCCATCTTCCCATAACTACGTACTTCTTATCTGCCTTAGAATGCTCAAGAAAAGTTGAATCTTCAAGTGTGTGTAATGGAGGTCGAGTTCTCCTCTATATATAGCTTTTCAAGTGGGTGCATGGGCCTCTTTTAGGCCGACTTAACTCTTGGTGAGTTTGTAGACCATTCTTTTACATAAAATATTTATCTTTTTTTTTTCTTTGATACAGGAACCCTCAAAGGGTCTTTACATCGTGACTTTGACTCAATACTTAGAGCACTCAATGGGTGCTTTGACCTAGAATAAATAATCATAGGTAATGTCACTGCTCAAACTAGCATGGGTCCTAGGAGGGGTCCCTATAGAGCAACTACTAGGTCAAATGGAAACAATGAAGCAATAGCCCACTGTCACCTCAACTAAAGCTCCCTGCACTTTACGGAGTTTCATCGATGGGAGGAGTCCCGGTATTAGGGAAATCACTAGGAGAAATATATCAATCGTGTAAAGGTAGTGATTCCAGGAGCCTATTCAAAGGAGAGACTCTAATAATAGGGAATGCTTGCTTTAAAGCAAGATGAATGGCTCTCCAAGAAGGGATAGAAGGAGACCTAGGCCTAGGGTTGAGGAGTATCTCTTGGTAAGGAGTGCCCTAGACCTAAGAATCTTAGAAGAATAGGGTTTCTAAGAAATCCTTGTGAAATTGGAGTGAAAAGGTTGCAGGACCACAAAGAAGCCCCAGTGGACCCAGATGAGGTCAAGGGTTTGGGATGGAACTTCTAACAAATGGACTTGACCAAGTGAGGGAGGAGAAAAGGATCAAAGAGATAGGATTTGGGGTCCAATAAGCATGCCCCACCCACTTCTTCGAGCTTGCTGAAATACGTTTGACTGCATGAAATGGTGGGGCCTAGGATTAGTGTGCCTTTTCCTTGATCAGCTTGAATACATTACTCTGGAACCACCTTTTGTGGGGTCCTTAAGGGCTGCGCCTATCCTCCCTCCGATGTTGAAGCACATTCAATTTGAATGAAAGTGGTGGGGTCCCCAAAATACAACCTTTAACTTAGATAAGCCACACCACATTACATTGTAAATTTTAATTGCGGGCCCTGGGATTTCTGCATCCTATCCTTGGCTGTGATGACTGAAATGCGTGATGGTAGGCCTAGGATGGGTGCCTCCTTTAGCGAACCAGCTACACATATAGAAAGAAATCTTCCCATGTGGGCCCAATGCTAGCGGTGTGGTAACAAAATGGATTTGGTATAGCTTTGTTTTCCTTCTTGTGATTAGAAGATTGATATGTTAGTTACAAAGTAAGGAATATTGCAAATTTGTACCCAAAAAATTTCTACATGATTAAAAGTAATGTCAACCAGTTGCTGGATTCAATGGATTGATAATTGTAATATATAAATCTGCTTATATTATTTATTTCTAATCGACCTATCATTCAGATGTGATTGTTTCTGTTGACCTAAAGGCTAATTGACTTCTCATTTATTCATTCAATTTTATTAGAAGACAAAATTTGTTCTGCACGATATTATCTACGTTGACAGGTCTTTTGAGTGTTGTATTTGTCGTTAATGCAGAAGTAAACATTTTGAGGTCACTTTGTTACAAGCAATTCATTAACATTGTCCATATTTAATGAGATTTTATTCAATTCAAATAATCATTGATGTTGACAGTCAATACATGGATTCACATAGTTGTTAATAATTTTAACGTTTTGACTAAAGTAAAACATGAAGTTTGAAGTCAAGTTTTACATGCAATGCAACTTTGGACAAAATCTACACTCTACATTGTCTTATTTTTTGATGAACTTATCAAAGATTGTTGATGCTTGTGTAGGAAATGATTCTTGGAAGTCTCGATCACACATATGCCAAGGTTGGAGAAGCTTGTCTTCTAAATTTCAAAATATTTCTATAGCATTTTCTTATGTTTAAAGCCATATATGATATATCATATGATGTTTTAAGTGTGGAGTTTTTAGAGTAGTTATGTACTTGTGGGTACATTTTTAAAAGTTCATGCATTTTACCCCTAGTGGAAACTATGCATATCCTTGGTAGGCTATTCTTTTTGTGCACTGTAATGATTTTCTATTTTGCAATATTCAAAATTTGTAAGGCAATATCTGTCACAATGATTTGTGGGCTAATTGCCTTGATATTTATTTTAATTATATCTTTTGTTGATTCATGTCCTTTATGTCTTGTAGGGTGCACACTTTATATAGAAATTAATGACCAAACTGTAACATGGTAGCCATAGATCATTTAAAATATTCACTTTATTATATAATTTAATACTCAAGACCAGCTCCTCAATAGTGGCCTATAGAAATAGCTATTAGCAATATGATCACATGGAACCACCTGTAAGGTAAGAACATGATTTGCATTCTTCTACTTGCTCTATGATCATAAGGTGTTAAATTTAGACAACCATGGAATATTCTATGCTTAATGCAGTTTTACTTCAATCTTTCTTATAGGCCCGATTCAATTTAGCAATCACATAAACATGAAAGTAAAATGCTGATAGAACATAATAATAGATCAATAGAAGACAAGACAATATTATAGATCAGAATTTACAATTCTTCTTGTCCAGCGAAGATAGAGAGTAATGTGCGTTACGGAAGTCAACAAGATGCACCAGCCAGCAATGTCTTTTTCAACATCAGATCAGCCAATCCTCCAAGTGTCACACACACCCCTCAAAGACAGCTCCAAAAAAGTCAACTCTGGTCAACAGAAAAAGTCAATGCAGAAAAGTCAACATTGGTCAACGCTGCGGTTTAGGGTTGCGGTCAAAGTCCTCCCTTTTCCTCGATCTTTGTGCACTCTATTGTGGCCTCAAGAGATCGGAATTTCTGCACTTGAAGGAGGTCAAAATTCCAAGCTTTGACCCATGGTCAACGCTGGTCAATGCACCAGCAAAAGAGCCCTATAACAGTCCGCACTTCTTCAGCATCAGATCCGCAGGTGTGAGAGAGAGAGAGGCCTCCAAAGATTGATCGAACCAATCAGATCACAAGATGAAAATGTGTGATGAGTTGATGAGCAAATGAGCTTCAAGTCTCTCCAATTTATACCCATCAGTGAGGGTGTGTGACACATCTATTGGGCTTGCAAGCCTACATTACAAATCTGGCCGACCTTGACCTTGCACATGTGTCGAAAATAAAATCAAAATATATGTTGTGTTCATCCAAACAAGATGATCTTTAGATCAATCTTGTACCTCTCCGAATCCAACAAAAATATAATCATCATCATATGAGCAGTGCAACATGGAGTTTGGACCTAGTTGCCCAAAATTAACATAAGGCAATGATAGCATAGAAATCATAGTTAGTAATTTGTCATATCTATGATTATGAGACAATGACAACATAGAAATCATAGTTAGTAATTTGTCTTGTCTATGATTTTGAGGCAATGATAGTATAGAAATCATAGTGAATAATTTGTCATGATATGTTTTTATCCTCTTTGATATTGCCATTGGATCTTAGTTGTCTTATTGACAATGAAATTAGAGGGCAAGAAATTATAATTTCATTAGTTCTCTAAATGAGGACATAAATATTTGGTACAATTGCTTTCACCAACGACATACAAGTAGTCATTGAGATCATCGAGGTTTTATTGTACCTAAATACTATAAATACTATCTTTATTTGGACAAATGTATGCGATCTCATCATTTTGTAATAATCTATTAGTCTTAGGTTTATCATATATCGATCTTTATAAGTTTTCAATTATATTAGATAAGGACTAAGAATAGATAATTAGATTGTATTGTATCAATCAATATAAATAAAGGCTTAATTGATCTATAAGCGTAGCGTGGGCCACAAGTTAGGGCATTGTTACCCAACCAAGTGGGTGACCCCTATTAGAAAACTTTTCTTCTATTTTGTTTAAAGAGCCACCCAACAATCCTATATGATCCACAAATAGCTAGCCTCAAAGGTCCTCCGTATATGCTATGGTCAGTACTTGGTGACATATAGCTTGCCTATAGATGCACATGGGTCATCCATTATATGGTACTGTTAATTTTAGATAACAATGGCATGTTCTATGCTTGCAACAATTACTTCAATGTACTTTTATTAGCCCAATGTCAATTCCACTTTAATTTCCAATAGTAATCAATTACACCATTATTTCACATTGAATAGTAATTGTAGATAAAACATAAACATTAAATGCAAAAGACAAGTCAAGACAAGAGAACAACAATATTTGGCTCAAGCCAGGGAAAAACTCCAAGATGGGGAAAACCCTTAATCAATCCTTCATATTATTAGATATCAAATGTTTAACAGAGAGAGAATATCCAATACTGTACAATGATGAGAGTCAAAGTAAATGTGACTTGACTTTTGCAAATTACCCAAACCAATGTGAATCTGATCAGCTTGATGAAGGACTGCAATTCTGAGAAGTCAACAACAGTCAACTGGCCCTAACCAGTCAACGTGAATGGTAAAAACAACAGTGAAACTTGCCTTCTTGAGCTCGATCAACGTTAGTCAAATTCGACCTTCCTTGGTGGCCAAACAATAGTAAAAACAATCAACAAATCAACGGTCAAACCTGTTACCACTCAAACCAGTAGAGGACCTAAAAGGGACTCCTAACAGGGAACCTGCTAGGTTAAGGGCAATGATGGAGACTTAGCCCACTGTCACCACAACTAAGACTCCCTTCTCTTTCCAGACTTTCACCGATGGGAGGAGACATGGTAATTAGGAAGTCACTTGTAAAGGATGGATCAACAAAAAGTTGCTGCTCCTATGTGATCTGCTTTTGCTGTGGATAAGGATATTGATGATTGTTTCTTGCTCAACAATGAAACATGACGACCGCCTAGATAGAAAGCTGCTCCACTAGTACTTTTACAATCATCGATACTTCCTTCTCAATCAACAGCTGTATATGCTGTAATAGTGAACTCATTTCCTTTAGGATTCCATAGTCCATGTTCTCCAGTTCCCTTAAGATATCAGAAGATCCTTTTTACTGCAATGACATGAGATTCTTTTGGCGTTGCTTGGAATCAGGTGTTGATTTATGGTAGCATCGAATGTGCTGTAGCCTTGTAATTTTGTATACAGGCTAACACACATGTATTCCATAAAACCTAGAAAGGATTTTTTGAAATTTCACTTAGAGATGGTTTAATTAAATTAATTAATCGTTTTTTAATGTTTTCCTAAGTCTAAACTTAGGGAAACTGATTAATTAAACTAAGTGTGAATCTTCTAGATAAATTCATGGATCACCTCCAAGTTAATCTTAGCCCTTGATTATGTTTTAATCTTGGCCGTTGAAGGGTCAACGAAAGAATATAAGGAGGGTGAGGGGCCTATGGAAAATACATTGAGCACATTGAGCATTTGGCATTTTTGAGCTTGTGAGAGAGACACATCTATTTGATCAAGATCGGATAATTAGGGTTGGGTTTGCTAAGTGATTTGATTCAATGATCAGTTTCAGAGAGGGGCAGATGCAGTAACTCGTCAGGAGGACCAGGAGTACATTTTAGAGAGAGGCAACATTGATGCAGAGAGAGGCAGCGCAGTCACCTGGAGGGGTGACACAGTTCCTGAAGGGAATCACGCAGAGGTGACACAGTGCCTTTTGTATTTAGTCCGGAGCTAGCTGGAAGCTGGGGTTTTTGAGCCAGGAGGGCCAAAACTCAGTTTTTGATCAACTTGATCATTTGTAGTGGAGAGGTGACGCAGTTCCAAAGCTTCCCCACGCAAGCTTACGCAGTTCCAGCGTAGGCATCACGCAGAGGCAGAGAGGGGCTTCACCAACGCTGTTCAGATCAGCCAGGGATTTGCAGAGTGAGGTATACCTCAGATTTCTTCTGTTGCCTAGATTTTCTCTGAAGGGTGAGACAGATATTGGCACCCTAGTTGTACTCAAGATTCTGCAACTTAATAATATAAAACCCTAAGATCTGCTGCATCGGTTTTCCTGAGTTGGGTTTTTCCGGGGACTTAATCCAAAAATAACTGTGTCAAATGTGGATGTTTTTCATCGTATTTTGTTCAGTTTGTTTCAGCACTTAGATTTATTCCGCAACATTATTTGTGTAGACTGCTTCAGTAATTACTTCGATATTTCAATGTAATGAAATAATTATGAAAAACAATAGAAGAAGTAATTCAGATTTGTTGCAGTAGGAATCTAGATTTAGGATTTCTCACATGGTATCAGAGCTTATTCAAGCTAAAGTGCAAGGGAAACAAGAGTGAACTAGCAGATCAACGCTGAAGAGACTGGGATTTGCGTAAGCAGCAGCAGACTCCCCCAAAAATTACGCAGTCTAGGCCAGGAGGGCAATCCAGTGTAGAAAAAGGCTCCCTCTGAGAGAGTTGACAGAGGGGTAAGCTTTTTAAGTTGCAGAAGAGGCAACGTAGCAGACCAGCGTAGCTAAAGGACGCAGTTACTGCACAACATTAAGTGCTGGTGCATAAGCATCAATTTTTTTTGAAAAAACACAGATTGCAGATTTCTTGACCTCAAAGAGTTTTCTTACTCAAAGAAACTGAGTTTTTCCCGTGCAGCAGCAGAAGCATTGACTTACTCCACAAGGAGTGCGTAAGTCTAGCTGAGCAGAGGGTTAGAGGAAGATATCGACAGTTGAGGAGATGACCAAGATAGATTGGAGGGTGCCTCCAACTATCTTATTTGGAAATCAAGGATTCAGTTTCTCCTTGATGAGCATGATCTAAAGGCCCTCATAGACAACGCAGTTGCAGAACCACTGGATGTAGCACATCTGAGAGCCTTAAAGAAGAACATGGCTAGGGCCAAACGATTGATCCTAGATGGTGTGAAGGATCACATCGTACCTCACATAACAACAAAGAACACTGCTAGAGAAATGTGGGTAGGGCTGGAAAAACTATAACAAGGATCTTTCGAGCAGCGGAAGATGTATCTGGAGGAGAAGATGCGTAATACCATGATGAAGAAGGGAGAGCGTTTTGACTCCTTCCTGTCTAGAATTCAGGATAACCAAGATCGGCTGTCAGCAGTAGGATCAACACCCAAAGACTCAGAGCTAGTAAGGCTTACTCTAAACTCTGTTTCAGAAGATTATCAGGTTTTTGTCCAAAGCATTCTGGGCAGAGAAAAACTTCCAGGATGGGAAGTGATGTGGGCAGCCTTGCAGCAAGAAGAGTTGAGGAGAGATCTCCTCAAAATCCATATTAAGGATGGCAGCAACAGTTCGAAAGTCAAGAAGGAGGAAGAAGATAACACTGCCCTTGCATCAAAGGGGCAATAGAGGCAAAAGAAGAAAGATCTGTCCAAGCTCAAGTGCTTCAGGTGTGGAGAAATGGGACATTATGCCACACAATGTCCTCTTATGAAAAAGGATAAGGAGGAGAAGCAAGATCCTCAAGCCAGAGCTGCCAAGATTGAGGCAGAAGCAGGTTGTGCTATGTTAGCTCATATTCTGAAAGGAGAGAAGTTGGCTGACTTGGAGTTGTAGATCCATAATCTACATGTGGCAGGACCCTTGAGTCTTTCTGAACTCTTGGATCACATGTGAGCTACGACAACCTTAAGACAGTAGTAGGATGGACAGTTGCAGCGGAAGATGAGAAGGCAATGCAGTGCCTAGCAATACTAGAGCTAATAAGCGCAGAGTGGGAGCAACAACATCAACAATTGAGTAGCAACAATACAGTGCACACTAGTGCAGCGCAGTGCAGTGCAGTGCTCATGTAGTGCAGAGCAGCAACAACGCAGTATTTTCAGAGAGCAAGTGCAGAATTTAGCAGCATTCAGTCTTATTTTTCAGATGCAGTTTTACTTGTTCAATTTCGGATGTTTTTCTGTTGCAGTTAGCAATAGTGCAACAGTGCAACAACAACAGTAGTTGAGTAGCAGCGCAGTGCAGAGTGGTGCAACGCAGTGCAGAGTAGTGCTCACGCAGTGCAGTAGCATAGTTGCAGAATTCAGAGGGAGTTGCAGTATAGTAGCAGTTGGCAGTAGCATGCAGAGTCAGCAGCAATACAGATGCAATATTTTTGTGCAGTGTTGGTGAGCAACATCAACATCACAACAATAGATGTTCCAGAGGTCAGAGCAACACATTGAGTTGTCTTGCTAGAGCACTTTCCTCGCTAAGAGGGAGTGTTGATTTATGGTAGCATCGGATGTGCTCTAGCCTTGTAATTTTGTATACAGGCTAAGACACATGTATTCCATAAAACCCAGAAAGGATTTTTTGAAATTCCACTTAGAGATGGTTTAATTAAATTAATTAATCGTTTTTTAATGTTTTCCTAAGTCTAAACTTAGGGAAACTGATTAATTAAAGGGTATTAATTAAACTAAGTGTGAATCTTCTAGATCAAGTCATGAATCACCTCCAAGTTAATCTTAGCCCTTGATTATGTTTTAATCTTGGCCGTTGAAGGGTCAATGGAAGAATATCAGAAGGAGGGTGAGGGGCCTATGGAAAATACATTGAACACATTGAGCATTTGGCATTTTTGAGCTTGTGAGAGAGACACAACTATTTGATCAAGATCGAATCACTAGGGCTGGGTTTGCTAAGTGATTTGATTCAATGATCAGTTTCAGAGAGGGGCAGATGCAGTAAGTGGTCAGGAGGACCAAGAGTACATTTCAGAGAGAGGCAACAGTGAGGCAGAGAGAGGCAGCGTAGTCACCTGGAGGGGTGACGCAGTTCCTGAAGGGAATCATGCAGAAGTGACGCAGTGCCTTTTGTATTTAGTTCGGACTCCGGAGATAGCTGGAAGCTGGGGTTTCTGAGCTAGGAGGGCCAAAACTCAATTTTTGATCAACTTGATCATTTGCAGAGGAGAGGTGACGCAGTTCCAAAGCTTGCCCATGCAGGCTTACGCAGTTCCAAAGCTTGCCCATGCAGGCTTACGCAGTTCCAACGTAGGCGTCATGCAAAGGCAGAGAGGGGCTTCACCAACGCTGTTCAGATCAGCCAGGGATTTGTAGAGTGAGGTATACCCCACATTTCGTCTGTTGCCTAGATTTTCTCTGAAGGGTGATCCAGATATTGGCACCCTAGTTGTACTCAAGATTCTGCTGCTTAATAATATAAAACCCTTAGATCTGCTGCACTGGTTTTCCTGAGTTGGGTTTTTCCGGGGACTTAGTCCAAAAATAACTGTGTCAAATGTGATGTTTTTCATTGTATTTTGTTCAATTTGTTTCAGCACTTAGATTTATTCCGCTGCATTATTTGTGTAGACTGCTTCAGTAATTACTTCGATATTTCACTGTAATGAAATAATTATGAAAAATAATAGGAGAAGTAATTCAGATTTGTTGCACTAGGAATCCAAATTTAGGATTTCTCACATCAGGCTACCTGTTTGACTGCCTGCATCACATCTGGTCTGTATTCATAAATAAGTCGTCCATACTTTTCTTGTGACTTGTCCACTTTGAAATGATTTTTCTTAATGCTTGCTTGACATACTATGCTTCACACGAAATGTTACTGTTGATTATATCTATCAATATGAATTAAATTTTCCCGCAACTGAAACTGTCCATAATATTACTTTAGGTCTGCCATCTATCAACCTGCCAATGATTGATCTTCAAATATGCCATTGCTGCTGCTTAGACTCCCCCTCTTCAATATTCAGGTTGTCATCATGTTAGATTCTTCAAAATAATGTACCACCCAACTCTTTGGCTAGATTATCCTGAACCTTGTCATTGTCTAATGTACTTGTTGCTACCTCAAGATCTGTTGCCTTTACAGAGCCCTAAAGCATTATTGCTGAAATTTTCTCATTTCCTTGATCTTCTTGCATCTGTTGTCATTTCTTGTACCTGATGTTAGGGTTGTTATTCATGGAGGATTCCATCTTGTACCTACAATATTGAGCTATGTGCCCATACTTATGCATTTGTAACATTCAATGTTGGCCCTGAATAATGGAGCATACGATGTAAACTTTCTACTATCAAATTCGTCGTGAAACCTGTCTTGTGATCCTGCAAACCTACTTCTAGGATACTTGCTTCTAGGATTTTGATTCCATTGATAATATCTTTGATAATTGTACCTGATTTTTCAATCCCTAGCCATATGTCCAAAGTTAACACATGAAAAACAATAACCATTAAACGAAATTGCGTACTTGAATGAGTTTTCTTGTCTAAATGGTCTTTTGTATTCATTCCTTCTTGGAGGAAGAACTGTCTCTTGATTACTTCTTGGAGTTGTGTCATTTTAAATCTTCTTTTGTCCTTCATTTTGATTTAGCGTTTGACTGCTCATGAACTCATCCAATGCTCTAGAGCTACTTGCAAGATTATGCTGGACATTTCCCCTTTTGGCTTCCTTTCATAGAGAGACTATTTCGGCTTCTAGTTCTTTCCTTGCCTTGTTGCTTTCTTTTAACTCATTCCTGAGTGATTTTTCAATTTGTTTGTGTAGAAATTTTATAACCCAACCCCGGTTTTCAGTTTCTCCTTATTTCTCCCATAAAGTTAAATGCCCATTCCCATAGCCATTCATTCAACAAGCTGGAAAAATAAATATTTTCTGAAAACACAAATTTTGGAAATTTTACAATGCTGAAATGCAGAAATAAAACTCAGAAAAATAAATCAGCCACACAAAGAAAATAGATACGCTGATTTTTGGTCAACTTGACCCTGGAAAAACCCCCTACAACTCTAGGGGAAAACCAGTTCGAAAGCTTCTTCTTATTTCTGGAAAATGCTTTTACAGAGAAGTGAAATGTAGAGGAAAAATTCCAGCAAACAAAGTATAGACTTATCTTGTTTTCCGTGCTTGCCTCCGCCTTGGAAAATGTGCCAAAACAGCAAAAAGTTCAAAACAGAAATTTATTATAGCATTTAACAGCCTTGGAAATTGTGCCCAGTACTTAGCTGTACGGCTGTACGGAAAAGTACAACAAAGCTGCCTCCTCGAAATCCGTGCTAGCTGCCTCAAAAACTGTGCCCAACCACCTTGGAATCTGCCTTTAGTTGGCTGTAACTTCACCTTGATTTCTGTGCTGTCCCTCTCCTTGAAAACCGTGCCTCAAGCTGTTGTACGGACTGCTGCCTCGAAAACTGTGCTGCTGTACGAACTTGCTGCCTCGAAAATCGTGCAGCCTCTTGCTGCCTCGAAAAACATGTAGCCTCTTGCTGTTGTACAGACTGTTGAACTCTTCCTCTCCTTCACCTTCTCAAGCTCTCTCCTTCTCCTTCTCTCAATCTGCTCATGAAAGAATGAATGACCTTTTCCCTTCTTTTCCTCCTTTAACCTAACCCTAAGTGACTTTTGGGGAATCCCTAAATCTAATGGCTGAGATAGCTTTAGATCTAGGGCTGAGATTAAATGCTCATTTAAATCTCACTTTCTATTTTCTAATTCACCCCACTTTAATAAAGACCCACTTAGTCATTTATTTCCAAAGTCACTTTTCCCTTTCTAATTTCACATTGACTTTATTAAAGTCAGTTTAAAATTAGACTTTAGTAACTTTATCACTTAAAGTCATTTTTAAATTAGATTTGAATTTATAACTTTATAAAGTCACTTTAGGAGAAAAATTAAATTCTTTTGGACACTTTTCCCTAGGCCAAAGATCAAAGCTTTAGGGAACCACCTGTTCTCCAGTAACCAAATTTCAACACTCCCTCTTACTGAGGAAGGTTTTCCTCACCACACCCATCTTGTCTCTGAAGTAGACATGCTTGCCCCGTGGTAAGGCTTTGGTAAGAATATTTGCAACCTGCTCATAAGTGGGAATATACTCAAGTTTCACAGCGCCCTTCTGAACATAGTCTCTGATGAAATTATAGCTGATGCCGATATGCTTTGACCTGTCATGAAATACTGGATTCTTCGTGAGTTTAATGCAACTCTGATTATCACAGTATATCACTGAAGGTCTCAACAACTGACCAAATAAGCCAAACAACATCTTGCGAAGCCAAATGGCCTCACAACTAGTTAGACTGGCTGCCATGTACTCTGCTTTTGCTGAACTCAATGCTACTGACTGCTGCTTTCGGCTGAACCATGACACCTCTGCGAACCCAACCCAAAACAACACCCTGAAGTGCTCTTCCTATCAGAAGCACAACCTGCCCAATCAGAATCAATGTACCCTGCCAATTTCACTCCATCTCCCTGCCTATAATCCATACCATAATCCACTGTCCCCTGCAAGTCCCACAAAATGTGTTTTGCAGCGACCCAGTGCACGCTCCTGGGCTCACACATATGCTGGCTCATCGTGTTGACTGCAAAACAAATATCTAGTCTTGTGTTGACCAAATACATCAAGGAACCAATCAGCTGTCTATACAATGTGGGATCCACCAACTCAGAATTTGAAGCGTGAAGCTTCTTCCAGTTGGTGATCATCGGTGTCGACATGGGTCTACAAACCTCCATGTGGAATCTGCCAAGGATGTCCACAATATACTTCCCCTGTCCCAGGAAGAAATGCCCCTCCTCTTGCCACACCTCCAAACCCAAAAAATAATGCATCAAGCCAATGTCCTTCATCTCAAACTCCGACGCAAGATCTTTCTTGCAGTGCTCTATGAGTCTCTCTGCACCCGTAATGACCAAGTCATCCACATACAACACCAGAATGAGAGGCTCCTCACCTATCACAATAAAGTAAAGGTTTGGATCTGCATCACTCTTTGTGAAACCCATCTCTTGCAAGTATGTATCTATCCTAAAGTACCAAGCTCTAGGAGCTTGCTTCAGGCCATAAAGGGCCTTCTTCAGTCTGCACACATGGGACTCCTTCCCATGCACCTCAAAGCCCTGTGGCTGCTCAATGTACACCTCCTCCTATATGAAGCCATTGAGAAATGCAGTCTTCACATCCATCTGGTGGATCTTCCAACCCATTTTTGCTGCTATCGATATGATGGAGCGAATCGAAGTATATTGAGCCACGGGAGCGAAGGTCTCCTCATAATCAACTCCCTCTACCTGGGAGAACCCTCTAGCCACAAGCCTTGCTTTGAATTTCTCAATGCCGCCATCTGCAACATGCTTTACCTTGTAAAGCCATCTGGAAGTAACCACGGATTTGCCCTCAGGCCTCGACACCACCTCCCAAACATCATTCTTCATGATAGAAGAATACTCCTCTTGCATGGCCTCTCTCTAGACCTGCTGGCTAGTTGCCTCCTCATAGCTAGAAGGCTCAGAGTCAACGATGTTGGCAACCATTGCCATATAGCTACAGAACCTATCAGGTGGTCTGCTCTCTCTGACTGGCCTCTTTGGCCCAGCAACAGATGTGGCCTCTCTCAAGGTGTCCTGAAGCCACTTGGGCTTCCTCTTCCCTGAGCACACTTCTCCCACTGGAGAATGAAACTCCTCCTCCTCATCAGGAGCCTGAACTCCTAACTGTCTATCTGCTGTCCTCCTACCTGAACCTGAACCTGTAGACACTGAAGTACTGTGTCAACTGTCCATCAGTGGACTCCCTAGTGAACTTCTCTATGGACTGCTCTGCATGCTGCCAGAAGCACCACCCCTCTGACTCTGTGAGCCACTGCTCACTGATGGACCTAACACTGTAATCGATGTACCTTTGGATCCTCCTGATCCCTGCCCACTAGATACCTGTGCCTGACTGAGCTGCTCCTGAGAGTTTGGTTGATCCAGATACTCTAACTCCTGTGACCTCCTGAAAGCCCTGTCCTCCTGAACTTCACATCCCGCCTGACAACAACTCTCCTCTGTGCGGGAATATAAATCCGAAAGGCCTTCGAGGTCTCACTGTAGCCCACAAAGACACCCTTCTCTGCAGTGGGATCTAGCTTGGTCCTCTTCTCCTTGGGTACGTAGGAGTATGCAATACACCCAAAGATACGAAGATGACCAACATCAGGCTTCTTCCCAGAAAAAGCCTCCTCCGGAGTCACATGCCCCAAGGCACGATGCAGACTCCTGTTCTGCAAATATACAACAATGTTGCAGGCCTTTGCCCACAAAAACAATGGTAACCCCTGATCATGTAACATGGCTTTGGCAGACCCAACGATGGATCTGTTCTTCCTCTTCGCAACCCCGTTCTGCTGGGGGTTGTAAGGAACTGTGAAGTCCCTCCTAATGCCTGCCTCTGCACAATACTCAACAAACTCACCAAAGGTGTACTCTCCTTCATTGTCCGACCTCAGGGACTTGATCCTCTAACCTGTCTGAGTCTCCACAAGAGCTCTAAACTCCTGAAACCGCTTGAAGACCTCACTCTTGGTCTTCAAGAAATAAATCCAGGTCCTTCTAGAGTGATCATCAAAGAATAAAACATAATACTCATATCCACTCAAGGAAACATGAGACATCCGACCGCTCACATCGGAATGAATCGAATCAAGTATCCCAGTTGATCTGCTGTCACTGCTGGGAAAAGGGGATTTGGCAAACTTGCCCATAGCACATCCTCTGCATGTATCAAAGTGATCAGTACTGAAATTTGGCACACCTGTAGTGATCTCTTGCAATGTCCTCAAGGCTCTATGATACATGTGTCCCATCCTGCAGTGCCAAATCTCGCACAGCTCTGAACTGCTAGCTCTGCTGCCGGTACTACCGCTCAATGCCAAAAGGGGCTGAAATGCAAATTTTTACACCTTTGCATGGCGTACACCAATCACTCTAGCTGAATCAGCTGGAGCGCCCCTGGGATATATCAACACCTGTCCTCTCCTGAACAATATCTCATATCCTCTGTCCTCCAATGCTGAGACGGATATGAGGTTCTTCCTCATCCCTGGCACATATAGAACATCTGACACCTTCAAGGGAGGTTTGGCTTCCCTATCAAATGTCAATGTCCCCACACTGACTACTCTAACAACGCTGTCATCTTCGAGTACTACCTCTATATCAGTGCCACTCTCTGAAAGCTTTGAGAAGTACTCACAGACTCCTGTCATATGACGTGAAGCCCCACTGTCAACATACCAGATACTTGAAGATGCTCCGCTAGTGGAGGGAAATGCACACTCCCTCTCAACGTTCGTGGCAGGTGATCCTGCACTAGTGGACTCACAAGCAATGAACCCAAACTCCCGGTCAAAGCTATCTGTAAAGTCCTCTATCTCTGCTGATGCTGCCATGCTCTGGTTCTTCCCCTTCTTCTTCTTCTCTGGACACACAACTACATAGTGTCCCATCTTCTGACAATTCTAACACTTCACCTTGGAATAGTCCTTTTGCGTGTTCCCCTGTTTACCTTTACTTTGCCTTTGCCCCCACCAACACTCGTGGAAGCTTGCTTCTTTCCCTTGCCTTTCTTGCCTTCTGCCAACAGTGATACATCCTCATCCTGCTCAACTGGTTTGGCTGCCCCAAGCTGACTCTTTCTGATTTCTGTCTGTATGCAATCATCCCAGAACCTCTCCCAAGAGGGAAGGGTCTCACGTGCACAAGCCCCATCAAGAAAGTTCAGCCATGAACTGGGAAGGCCATTTATTACAATCCGCACCAACTCAGTGGGTGGAATGACCTCTCTAACTGCTGCCAATGCATCTCTCACATTAGTAATCTTTGTGAGATATCCAGCTGCATTATCAGTCTTACCCATCTTAATGGTCTTTAGCTTCTCCCTTAGGACCATTTTCCGGTTCTCATTGGTACTCTAGTAGAGATTGGTCAATGCTCTCCACATCTCATGAGCATATCTCTTTCCTCTCACATGAGGAATGCAATGGTCTTTGATTCCATCCAGAATCAGTCTCTTACCCTTGTTATTCTTTTTATTAAATGCTGCCAACTGAACAACATCAGTAGGCACATTAATAGGGTGCTGTGCGGTATGCACCATGATATCCTAGACTTCTTCCTCCTCAAAGATGCTCTGCATTCTCTCCTTCCAAACACTGTACTTACTATGCCCATCCAATCCATCTTCCACCCTCAAGCCCAAAGACATGCTTGCTGTCCTAAATAAACTGAAAATAATACTGCTGTAGTAATGGTACTGTTTTCTGTGTGAAAAATCAGCTTGCTGTACCAAACTGCACTTTTCAGCAAAATAGCGTCGATACCATGTAGAAATTTTATAAGCCAACCTCGGTTTTCAGTTTCTCCTTATTTCTTCCATAAAGTTAAATGCCCATTCCCATAGCCATACATTCAACAAGCTGGAAAAATAAATATTTCCTGAAAACACAAATTCTGGAAATTTCACAGTGCTGAAATGCATAAATAAAACTCAGAAAAATAAATTAGCCACACACAGAAAATAGACACACTGATTTTTGGTCAATTTGACTCTGGAAAAACCCCCTACAACTCTTGGCGAAAACTAGCTCGAAAGCTTCTTCCTATTTCTGGAAAATGCTTTTACAGAGAAGTGAAATGTATAAGAAAAATTCCAGCAAACAAAGTACAAACTTATCTTGTTTCCGTGCTTGCCTTCGCCTTGGAAAACATGCCAAAATAGCAAAAAGTTCAAGACAAAAATTTATTATAGCATTTAACAGCCTTGGAAATCGTGCCCAGTACTTAGTTGTACGATCGTACAGACTGTACAGACTATACAGAAAAGTACATCAAAGCTGCCTCCTTGAAATCCGGGCTAGCTACCTCAAAAACTGTGCCCAGCCACCTTGGAATCCGTGCCTTTAGCTGGTGGTACCTTCACCTCGATTTCTTTGCCGTCCCTCTCCTTGAAAACTGTGCCTCAAGCTACTGTACGGACTGCTGCCTCGAAAAATGTGTCGCTGTACGGACTTGCTGCCTCAAAAATCGTGCAGCCTCTTGCTGCCTCGAAAAACGTGCAACCTCTTGCTGCTGTACGGACTGCTGAATTTTTCCTCTCCTTCACCTTCTCAAGTTCATAAATTCTCCAGCTCTCTCCTTCTCCTTCTCTCAATCTGCTCATGAAAGAATGAATGACCTTTTCTCTCATTTTCCTCCTTTAACCTAACCCTAAGTGACTTTTGGGAAATCTCTAAATCTAATGGTTGAGATAGCTTTAGATCTAGGGCTGAGATTAAATGCTTATTTAAATCTCACTTTCTATTTTTTAATTCACCCCACTTTAATAAAGACCCACTTAGTCATTTATTTCCAAAGTCACTTTTCCCTTTCTAATTTCACATTGACTTTATTAACTTCACTTTAAAATTAGACTTTAGTAACTTTATCACTTAAAGTCACTTTTAAATTAGATTTGACTTTATAACTTTATAAAGTCACTTTAAGAGAAAAATTAAATTCTTTTGGACACTTTTCCTTAGGCCAAAGATCAAAGCCTTAGAGAACCACCTGTCTTTCGATAACCAAATTTCAACAGTTTGGCGTCTTCTAACTGTACTTTGAGACTGATGATTTCTTCATCATTCCTTTTGTTGAGGTTCTTGGCGTGTTCTTTTATGTTAAATTTTGGGTACCAGAGGACAAGTGGTTCCCCATGATTTTGATCTTTTGCCTAGGGAAAAGTGTTCACCCTATTGTATTTCTTCTCCTAAAAGTGACTTTATAAGTGATAAGGTCAGTCTAATTTAAAAGTGACTTTATAAGTGATAAAGTTACGTTCTAATTTAAAACTGTCTTTATTAAAGTCAATAAAGAATTAGAAAGTGAAAAAGTGACTATGGAAATAAAAGGCTAAGTGGGTCTTTATTTAAGTGGGTGAGAGATTATATAGAAAAAGTGAAAATAATGCACGTTTATTTTTAGCCCTTGATCTAGAGCTTTCTCAGCGATTGGATTTAGGGATCACTCAAAAGTCACTTAGATTAGGGTAAAAGGAGAAAAGAAGAGAAAAATATCATTCCATTCTTTCATGGTTATTTGAGAGAAAGCAAGAGAGAGCAAGGAGAAATTTCTGAGCAGGGAGGAAGTGAAAGAGAGCAACTGAGCCTTGGCACACATCCCAAGGAGACATTTACAATAAAACTGTACAACAGGAGTATTTGCACGCATCCCAAGGCAACAATTTTGTACAACAGTTTAGCATGCATTCCAAGGAATGTACGACACGAATTTCGAGGAGAAATATCAGCGGATTGAAGGCATGAAAACTGAGGTAGCTGGGCATGATTTTCGAGGAGAAAATTTTGTTGTACATTTCCGTACAGGCCATACGTTGATTTATGGGCACATTTCCCAAGGTTGTTTGTACAACATTTATTGCTATGTTTTTCTGTTGCACTGATTTTTCTGTTGGCACAATTTTCGAGGTGGAGTTTATGCACGGAAATCAAGATAAGTCTGTATTTTGTAAATGCTGGAATTTTCCTGGGTATTTCATTTGTCTTTGTAAAAGATTTTCAGAAATAAAGAAGAGCTCTCAAACTGGTTTTCCCCAAGAGTTGTAGAGGGTTTTCCAGGGTCACATTGACCAAAAATCACTGTGTTATTTTCTGTGTGTGGCTGTTATAATTTTCTGTGCATTTATTTCCAGTATTTCTAGCAGTAGTAAAGTCTGCAGATTTGTATTTTTAGAAACAAATTTCATTTCTAGATTTTAGTGTTTTTATCATGCTTGGATTTAACATTAAATGAATGGAGTGATAAGGGAAAATTGATAATTGAAGTGGGGACTGAAATTTCTACGTGGTATCAGAGCAAAGTTGTCTGGAAATTGTTATTGGGGACAACAGAGTGTAAATTACAACAGTGTGATTTTTACACAGAAAATATAAAACTTTTACCCAGATTTGAAATTTCAGTTTTATAGGATAGTGAATCATGTCTTTCGGATTGAGGGTTGAAGACAGGTTAGATGGGCAGAGTAACTATAATGCATGGAGGGAGAGAATCCAAAGTATCTTTGAGGAAGCAAAGGTCTGGGGCATTATGGTACATACCACCCAGTACCCAGTAGCAGTTCCTGCTGATCCAACACAGTTAGTAGAGTTCGCTAAAAAGAATGCTAAGGCCAAAAGACTGGTTTTGGATGGAGTCAAAGATCATGTCATTCCTCATGTGAGAGGAAAGACTTATGCACATGAAATGTGGTTTGCCTTGACTAGGCTTTACCAGAGCTCAAATGAGAATCGTAAGATGGTCCTAAAGGAGAAACTGAAGGCCATCAGAATGGCTAAGATTGATAGTGCTACAACATACCTCACCTAGATCACTTCGGTGAGAGATGAGTTGGCAGCCGTAGGAGAGACCATTGCACCCATTGAGTTGGTGAGGATAGCTTTGCATGGTCTTCCCAAGACTTGGGAGAGTTTTGTAGATGGTATTGTTGCACGGGAGAACCTTCCCGGATGGGAAAGGTTGTGGGATGATTGCATTCAGAATGAGATCAGAAAGAACCATCTAGGGGTAGCCAAACAAGGGGAGGAGGATGACAATGTGGCATTCTTGGCAAGAGGCAAGAAAGGCAAATCAAAGAGGGGAGCTTCCACCAGTGGAGACAAAGGAAAAGGTAAAGGCAAGCAACAAAGCATAGAAAAGGACTATTCCAAAGTCAAATGTTGGAATTGTCAAAAGATGGGACACTATGCTGTTGTGTGTCTATAGAAGAAAAATAAGAAAGAGAAAGAGAAAACCATGGCAACTTCTTTAGAGATAGAGGGCTTCTCAGAGTTTGGATTCATAGCTTGTGAGTCCTCCATTGCAGTATCACCTGCCATACAGGTTCAGAGGGAGTGTGCACTCGCCTCTACTAGCAGAGCATCTTCTAGTGTTTGGTATGTTGATAGTGGCTCTTTTCGCCATATGACAGGAGTCAGGGAGTACTTCTCAGAGCTATTAGAGAGTGATACTGATATGGAGGTGGTAGTTGGTGATGACAACATTGTTAGAGCAGTCGATGTTGGAACATTAACATTTGATAAGGAACCCAAACCTCCCTTGAAAGTGTCAGTTGTTCTATATGTGTCTGGAATGAAGAAGAACTTGATATCCGTCTCAGCACTAGAGGACAAAGGGTATGAGGTGTTGTTCAGGAATGGGTAGGTGCTCATATATCCTAAGGGAACTCCAGCTGCTTCAGCTAGAGTGATGGGAGTGCGCCATGCTAAGGTGTACAAGTTCTCATTCCAGCCCCTGGTGGCATTGAGTAGCAGTACCAGGGACAAGACCGACAACAATTCTAGCAGTTCATAGTTGTGTGAGATCTGGCATCGCAGGACGGGCCACATGTATCATGGGGCCTTGAGGACACTGTGGGAGATCACCATTGGTGTGCCAGATTTCAGTTCCTGATCACCTTGATGTATGTAGAGGATGTGTTATGGGGAAGTTTGCAAAAGCCCCTTTTCCCAGCAGTGACAGCATGACGCCAGGGATCCTTGACTTGATTCATTTCGATGTGAGTGGTCGGATGTCTCATGTGTCCTTGAGTGGCTTTGAGTATTATGTCTTATTCATTGATGACCACTCCAGGAAGACTTGGATCTATTTCTTGAAGACCAAGAGCGAGGTCTTCAAGCGGTTTCGAGAGTTCAAAGCTCTTGTGGAAACCCAGACAGGCAGAAAGATCAAGGTATTCAGGTTAGACAATGGAGGTGGGTATACTCTTGGTGAGTTTGTGGATTTTTATGCCGAGGCAGGCATTAAGAGGGAGTTCACTGTTCCTTACAACCCCTAGTAGAATGGGGTGTCAGAGAGGAAAAACAGATCCATTGTAGGGGCTGCCAAAGCCATGCTTCATGATCAAGGGTTACCTTTATTTTTGTGGGCAGAGGCCTGCAACACTACTGTTTACTTACAGAACAGGAGTCCACATCGTGCCTTGGGGAATGTGACTCCTGAGGAGGATTTCTCAGGGAAAAAGCCTGATGTTGGGCACTTTCGTATCTTTGGGTGCCTTACATATTCCTGTGTCCCCAAGGAGAGTAGGACCAAGCTAGAACCTACTGCAGACAAGGGCATCTTTGTGGGTTATAGCGAGACCTCGAAAGCCTACCGGATTTACATTCCTGCAAAGAGGAAAGTGGTTGTGAGGAGGGATGTAAAGTTGGAGGAGGAGAGAGCTTTCAGGAGGTCACGAGAGTTACATTATATAGAGTCACCAGACACTCAGCTGCAGCTGAGTTAGTCACAGGGATCCAATGCACAGGGTGCAGGAGGTCCGGGATCAGGAGGTACATCTATTACAGTGTCAGGTCCATCAGTGAGCAGTGGCACTCAGAGTCAGGTGCTTGGATCTTCGGGCAGCTTACAGGGCAGTTCGCAGAACAGTTCACAATATAGTTCACTGATGACAACTCGCATGGTACATCAGGCTCTACAGGCACAGGTACAGGTATGGGGTCAGTTGGTAGGACTTCAAGAGTTCAGGCTTC
Source organism: Pinus albicaulis (assembly GCA_034641835.2). Lineage (NCBI taxonomy): Eukaryota > Viridiplantae > Streptophyta > Pinopsida > Pinales > Pinaceae > Pinus > Pinus albicaulis. Next base: position 926,681,048 of record CM076584.1, on the reverse strand, counting down.
TGATGATGATGATGATTCTTTCATTTCGGTGGAAGAAGTAGGTTTAGGGAAGAGGAAGCCCAAGTGGCTTCAAGACATCTTACGCGAGGCCACATCAGTTGCTGGTCCAAAGAGACAGGTCAGAGAGAGTAGACCACCTGAGCAGTTCTGTAGTTACATGGCATTGGTAACAAGCATTGTTGACACCGAGCCTTCTAGTTATGAGGCAGCCAGCCAGCAGGTCTGGAGAAAGGCCATGATGGAGGAGTATTCTTCTATTATGAAGAATGATGTTTGGGAGGTAGTGCCTAGGCCTGAAGCTAAATCAGTTGTTACTTCCAGATGGCTCTGCAAGATAAAGCATGCTGCAGATGGCAGCATAGAGAAGTTTAAGGCTCAGTTTGTGGCGAGAGGGTTCTCACAGGTAGAGGGAGTTGACTATGAGGAGACCTTCGCTCTTGTAGCTCGGTATACATCTATTCGCTCCATTATATTGATTGCAACAGAGATGGGTTGGAAGATCCACCAGATGGATGTGAAGACCGCCTTTCTCAATGGATTCATTCAGGAGGAAGTTTATATTGAGCAGCTGCAGGGCTTTGAGGTGCATGGGCGGGAGACCCATGTATGCAGGTTGAAAAAGACACTCTATGGTTTGAAGTAAGCTCCTAGAGCTTGGTACTCTCAGATTGATACATACTTGCAGCAGTTGGGTTTCACTAAGAGTGAGGCTGATCCGAACCTATACTTCATTGTGGTAGGCGAGGAGCCTCTCATTTTGGTGTTGTATGTTGATGACTTGGTCATCACTGGAGCAGAGAGACTCATTGAGGGCTGCAAGAGAGATCTTGCTTCAGAGTTTGAGATGAAAGATATCGGTTTGATGCATTACTTTCTTGGATTGGAGGTGTGGCAGGAGGAGGGGCATATCTTTCTGGGACAAGGGAAGTACACCGTGGATATTCTTAGTAGATTTCACATGGAGGACTGCAAACCCATGTCTACACCTATGATCACTAACTGGAAGAAGCTTCACGCTTCCAATTCCGAGTTGGTGGATCCTACACTATACAGGCAGCTGATTGGATCATTGATGTATTTGGTCAACACTCGACCAGATATATGTTTTGCAGTTAACACGATGAGTCAGTTCATGTGTGAGCCCAGGAGAGTGCACTGGGTGGTTGCAAAACACATTCTTCGTTACTTGCAGGGTACTGTGGATTATGGTTTGGACTATAGACAGGGTGATGGAGTGAGACTGGTAGGATACACAGACTCCGATTGGGCAGGATGTGCTTCAGACAGGAAGAGTACTTCAGGGTGTTGTTTTGGGTGGGGTTCGACAGTTGTGTCGTGGTTCAGCCGAAAACAACAATCAGTTGCATTGAGCTTAGCTGAGGCAGAGTATATGGCTGCTAGTTTGGCTAGCTGTGAGGCCATATGGCTTCGCAAGATGTTGTTTGGTCTATTTGGTCAAGCATTGAGACCTTCTGTGATGTACTGCGATAATCAGAGTTGCATAAGACTCACAAAGAATCCAATTTTTCATGACAGGTCAAACCATATTGGGATCAAGTGTCACTTCATTCAAGACCATGTCCAAAAGAGAGCAGTCAAATCTTGAGTACATCTCCACAAATGAGTAGGTAGCGGACATCTTCACCAAATCCTTACCACGGGGAAAACATGTCTACTTTAGAGACAAGATGGGATTGGTGAGGAACACTTTCCTCGGTAAGAGGGGGTGTTAAATTTTGGGTACCAAAGGACAATTGGTTCCCCATGGCTTTGATCTTTTGCCTAGGAAAAAGTGTCCACTCTATTGTACTTCTCCTAAAAGTGACTTTATAAGTGGTAAAGTCAGTCTAATTTAAAAGTGACTTTATAAGTGATAAACTTATGTTCTAATTTAAAAGTGACTTTATTACATATTTTTGGACAATTGTCCCCGGAAAAACCCAATGTGGGAAAACTGGTGCAGCAGATGAGTGTTTTATTATTATTCTTCAGCAAATGAATCTTTACAAGGAATATACTGGCATATATATTTAGAAAACACTTGAGACAAAAATTTCTGGACACTCTGAAGATTTTCTGACACCCAGAAGAGTCTCTGACTTCCTCTGCGATTGTCTGCGTTATCTCTGCGCATTCCCTGCACTGGACTACGTGACTTTGCGTGGGCTCTGCATGGGTTCACTGCGCTGCAGCTCTGCCCTACTTTCTGTGGTCCTTTGCGTCCCTATGTCCTCATGCTCTGTCACTGCTGACTCCCACTTCTCCTTCTGCCTCTGCAACTGGGCCTTGCAACTCTCCCTCTGAAATCGAATTCTATTCCTTCAGAATCAATCTCCTTCGGGTACTGTGTGTATGCCCAGTTTGCTTTCCAAATGACCCGCAAGCCTTCTTTTATAATCTTCTCGTTGGTGGATCAACTACCTATATTAGAAGTCTAATCAATGGCTAAGATTAAAACTTGACTTGATCTTTGTTTTCTAGAAGATTCACACTCTGTCTTATTAATACCATTTAATTATTTAATTTCCCTAAGTTTAGACTTAGGGTCTCCATTAAAATACTTAATTATTTTAATAAGACATGAACCGAGTGGAATTTCCACAAATAGTTTCTAGGTTCTTTGTAATACTGATGTCCAAGCCTCCTTACACAGTTTGAGACTTAGAACACTTTTCGATGCTACAAATATCAACAGTCCCTGTTAGCGAGGAAGGTGTTTTAGCAATATGCCTGCTGCATGCTGCTCTGCTTTTGAAACATCCTCTGTGCTGTTGATCTCTGGCTGCTGCCCCTCATCTGCTGCGCTGCTGCCTTCAGTATTGTTGCCCTTGACACTGCCATTGTCACTGCTTCATTTGTACTGCAACTCCCTCCGAATTCTGATCCTATCCATTCTTGCTACTAAAATGAATTCTTGATCATCCCCATCTTCTCTCTGAAGTAGACAAACTTGGTTTTCCCAGAGCCTTTGTGAGAATGTTTGCCACTTGTTCTCATGTTGGAGTGTACTGCAATTGTACAGCTCCTTGTTGGACACAGTCTCTGATGAAGTGACACCTGATGTCAATGTGCTTCGACCGATCATGAAACAAAGGATTTTCAGAGAGCCTGATGCAACTCTGATTATCACATAAAATACTGGTCAATTCCATTTTCTCCTTCAGTAGGTTCACAAGCAGTTTCCGAAGCCATATGGCCTCACACGAAGCTGTGCTAGCTGCCATATATTCAGCCTCCGCTGAGCTCAGCACCACGGATTTCTGTTACCTGCTGCACCAGGAAGTCACCCCTGATCCAAGACTGAAATAGTACCCATTGGTACTCTTCCAATCTACTGGACTCCCTGCCCAATTTGCGTCGGTGAACCCACTCAGCTTGATGTCATTGCCACGAGTGTACTTCAATCCAAGCACGATCGTTCCTTGAAGATACCTGAGAACATGCTTGGATGCTGCCTAATGAGCCCTCTTAGGGTCCACCATGAACTGACTGAGGGTATTTACAGCATAACAAATGTCTAGCCTAGTGTTTACCAGATACATCAAAGATCCTATGAGCTGCCTATACATAGTAGGTTCTGCTTCATTATCTTCGGACATGTCGATTTTCCTCTAGTTGCTGATCATTGGATTCGTCATGGGTCTACAGTCCTCCATCTGAAATCTCTTCAGAATTTCTGTAGTATATCCTCCTTGACCAAGAAAGATCTCCCCCTTCTGCTGCCAAACTTCCAACCCCAGAAAATAGTGCATTAGCCTTAGATCCTTCATGTCGAATTCTATAGCCAAATTCTCCTTGCAGTCCTTGATGAGCCTTGATGATCCTGTCAGAAATAGATCATCTACATATAGAAACAGTATCAGGGGCTCACTCCCTACCCTTAGATAGTAGAGATTGGGATCTGCGTCACTCTTGACGAATCCCATCTTCTGCAAGTAGTTGTCAATTCGACCATACCAAGCTCTAGGGGCTTGCTTTAGTCCATACAAGGCTTTCTTAAGCCTGCACACATGAGTCTTTTGTTCATGCGTCTCGAAGCCCTCTGGTTGTTCAATATACACCTCCTCTTCTATCACCCCATTTAGGAACGCAACCTTGACGTCTATCTGGTGAATCTCCCATCCCATCTGCGCAATAAGGGATATCACGGATCTAATTGTTATGTATATTTTATTAATTATTAGTTAGATATAGTTATATTAGGTTTTATTAAGTGAAAAGCCTCAGTGATTCCCCATTGTAATCATCTCTCATATCTCATCTTTTATCAACATAATATATATATTTATCAAGTTTACCAGAGTTTTTACACTCCATTGGTATCAGAGCCATTGCTCTTCGGGATCTGTGTGATCACCAGAATTAAGGAATCAAAGGAAATTTCAAAAATTGCAGATTTTTACCCAACCCCTTCTGCGCTCTCACTCCCACTCTGCCTTTGCTCACCAACCCTGATTCCCAACTCCCTCACGTAAAAACATAAATAGATAAATAAATTTTTTTTACAAAACCACCCCCTTTCACATTCAACGCTTACCCCTTTCACACTCATAACTCCCTCACAGCCATACGGTCTCCCCCTCCTCTACCTCACACACTGCCCAAACGCAGTTAGTGACCATTCCTGGTTCAAACGCAGTGAAAAAAAAATAAGACTATCAAATCAAACGTGTAATTGGGACGTGTGCTCAGTGAAGAAAAAAATAAGACTGTCAATCAAACGTGTAATTGGGACGTGTGACCTCCCAGGCGTAGGTATATTCCCATAATATAAATCAGGACAAGGTGGATTACGTCTTCACATTTAATTGTAGGCCGAGGGTCTGCGATTGAAGAATCGTTCCTCAAATTGCCAGATCGATGGCTGCATTTTAATTCGTAGGGTATCGGCCGATATAAATATCCACATACAGAAATCTGAACCAGAACTTTTAATCGAATTTGTGACCGATTTCTGTTACGGACGGGTGGACCGTCTCGCTGTTTTTTTAAACTAACGGAAATTTTTTTCTTTTTCGACGAGTCTAGTTGTTTTAAAGCAGACAGGTTCTGCTGCGCTGCTGTTTTAAGCGGACAGAATTCTAACGGTGGGTCGATAATTATAACTATATATATGTTACAAATTAATTTATATATATATATATATATATGTATGTATAGCAATTGTTCCAAGGTGTAGCGTCCGCCTGTAAGCCACTATAACCGATTGGATTTTATACCATCGCCAACAAACCTGTTGTCATCAAAAAGACAATTAGAAAAAACGATGCTGCCAAACCTGTTGTCATAATTGTATACGGCAAACAACCTCCTCTCAGCAAACATCCGCCCACACTCCGACCAATAATTTCCACGCGTCACCCACCTTCCGCTTCCGCCCTCGATCCTCCCCATCGTCTATCATCCGACTCCTCGATAACTCCCTCGCACTCACAGCCGCAGATAAACCATATATGCCAGCAAAAAAAAAATTACGTTTTTTAAAATCGTGAAACAATGTGTCCGTTCGTAAGAAGTGAAAATCGATTTTTAAAAAAATCTATATATATAATAAATTATATATAATAGATTCAATTTTATAAACTTTGAAATTAAATTGATATTTTTTATATAAATTTTAATTTAAAAATTGCTTTTTATATAAAAATTAATTAAAATATATATATATTCAATTTTTATATAAACTCTAATTTAAAATTAATTTTTATATAAAAATTATCTAAAAAAAAAAAAAAAAACATGCAGAAAAATATTCCCCACCTCATACACGTTCAATGTCTTCATCGATATCGATGGCTGAATTCCAGAAGAAATTGGGAGATCTTGAGAAACAAATCAATAATAATTCCGAAGAATTCGGAAAAAGATTAGTCGATCTGGAAGGTACAGCTTCAGGGCACTCCAACGACATCAAAAAGATTCATGATACGACAAATCGAATAGAAAGACAAATGTGGCTAAATCATCACGAGGCCACAGAAAAGCATAGCGAAGCAATGAACAATATGACAGAACTCTTCAATAAGCTAAATGATAAGATAGATAAGTTAAGTCAGACACAATCCCCAATATTTCCTAACATGGAGCAAAATCAACAAAACAATTCCGCAGATTCAGGAAACTCAGAAGAGCATCAAGAAAAGACCGATTCCCCACATCATCAAGAAGATAGTAATGCAGATTTTCAAAATAAGCAGCTCTGGAATGCATTTGCTAATCAATATCCCCTTCTTGTTCCACCAGTAGCATATCAGCAAAGAGCCAAAATCGAGCTACCCAAATTTGATGGTAATGAAAAAAATAGCGTTGCATGGCTTAATAAAGCGGAAGAATATTTTGAGATTTATGACATTACTAGTGATGACGAAAAAATTAAACATGTTTCCATGAAAATGGAAGGAGAAGCATATAATTGGTATATGTGGTGGAAAAAGACAACGCTCGCTATCAATTGGAGGAAATTTAAGGATGCATTCTTCAAAAGGTTTCAAGGCATAAAAGAAGAAAAGTTCTTTTCAACGTTTATCAAATTACGCCAAAAAGGAGATGTGGATGAGTACACTCGAGAATGGGAGACCTTGGCAACACGAGTACCCGGATTGTCGGAATCTCGTTTAATCCAGTCTTACATCTCAGGACTTAAAATCCATATACAAGAAGAGCTCGAACTACATGAAATTACGTCCGTAGAAGTATCAAGGCAAAAAGCAAAAGCTGCTGAAAAGAAATTTGAAAGGTTATCGAAACCAGAAAAAGTATATTCGAGACACAGATTTCCTCAATCTGCAAATATAGATGACACAAAATATGTCCCACACCATCTTCGTGAAGAAGAAAAATCTAGTGTGGAAAAACAAAGAATACGAGAGGGCAAGTGCAAACGTTGCGGTGAAAACTGGGACCCTAAGCACAGATGTGCTAATGGAAAAGCGAAAAATCTATACAGTTGTGAAGCAACTAATGACGCTAACAGTAATGATTCCTATATAGAAGGATTAGAAGACAACTTAGAGTTCTCTCCAGAAGTGGATGGCGAAACTATTTCGCAAGTGTCATTATCAGCGATGACAGGCATATCACAACCTCAAACCCTAAGGTTAAGAGGACATATCAAGAACAACAACGTAATGGTTCTCGTCGACACTGGCAGTACCCACAATTTTCTAGATTCAACCATGGCAAAAAGACTTAACATATTTACCTTCCCCATGCCTAATATGAAGGTAATGGTGGCCGATGGTAAGAAGATTGAGAAAGTAGGGAAATGCCATAAGGTCAAACTACAGATAAAAAACTTTCATTTAGAATCTCCATTCTACACTGTTCCATTACGAGGAGTAGATGTGGTCTTAGGAATTCAATGGCTACAAACTTTGGGTACTTATTCTACCAACCATCAGAAGCAGTTTATAAGTTTTAAGTGGAAAGGGCAGAAACACAGGTTGTATGGATTCCAAGCCCCAGGGAATCAAGTCGCATCTACAGTACAATGCCATCAGTTAGAAATGTTATCTTCAAAAGGGAGCCACGAAGAGTCGCCAGAAGAACAAGGAATAGTTTGGAAACACAAAAAAGTATTCCAAGATCTGCCCATAAAAGTGCCTTCAGATAGGAAAATCAAACATCCAATAGAAGTCAAGACAGGATCCAACCATGTCGATATCAAATCTTTTCACTATCCAGATCAACAAAAGATTGAACTCGAGAATATGCTCCACGATCTTTTTAAAATGTGGGAAGCAAGAGCCCACTGCTCAAGAAACCCAGGCATTCGTCAACATTGTCCATCGTTACGTATGCTTTGAGGACAAAGCATCTTTAAGAGAGGGGCAATGTTATGTATATTTTATTAATTATTAGTTAGATATAGTTATATTAGGTTTTATTAAGTGAAAGGGCATGATCAAAGATCATGCCTTTTCACCAAGGGACACCATGAGGCTATATTTAAAGCCTCAGTGATTCCCCATTGTAATCATCTCTCATATCTCATCTTTTATCAACATAATATATATATTTATCAAGTTTACCAGAGTTTTTACACTCCACTAATGGAAGTATATTTGGCTACTGGGGCGAAGGTGTCTTCATAATCTATCCCTTCCTTCTGAGCATAGCCCTTAGCCACAAAATTGGCTTTAAATTTCTCGATGCTGCCATCTGCAGCATACTTGATCTTGTAGATCCACCTTGAACCTACAACTGATCTATCCTGAGGTCTGGGGACCACCTCCCGGACATCATTCGTGATGATGGAACTGTACTCTTCCACCATCGCATCTACCCATACTTGGTGCTAAGCTGCTTCTTGAAAACTAGAAGGTTCCCCACCCTATGCAACCAAGGCTTGGTACTTCTCAGGCTGCCTGCGCTGTCTCTTCACATCTTGGGGGGCTCCGACAAAGTCTTCTGCGTCCCTCAGAATTTGTTGTAGTTCCTTGCTCGTTCTCCCATTGGTAGTGGGTGGATCTACCTGCTCTCCCTCCTGCAAGTCCTCGGGAGAAGTGTCCTTTGGATCCCCATGCCTTGGAGAGGCAGCTGAATTATCTACCGTAGGTCGTTGTGGTTGAACCAACAGATCCTCCTTAGACTGCGTAGCAGAAGAAAACTCTCGAGATATTTTGAAGGCCCCCTCCTCCATGAATATCACATCACTCCGCACTACAACTTTCCTGGTCTCGGGAATGTAAATGTGGTAAGCCTTTGCATTCTCGCTGTATCCTACCAGATACCCCTTTTCCGCAGTCATGTCCAACTTCTTCCTCTTTTCACTAGGCACATGACAATATGCCGTACTGCCAAAGATCCTAAAGTGACTCACTTCAGGCTTGCTGGCAGTGAAGACACTTTCTGGCGTGATCTTTCCCAATGTGTTGTGAGGAATACTGTTCTGAACATAGATAGCTGTATTACAAGCTTCAGCACATAGAAATTTGGGCATGTTTTGATCATATAACATTGCCCTTGCAGCCTCAACAATAGTCCTATTTTTCCTTTCTGCCACACCATTCTACGCCGAATTATATGGAGCGGTCTGCTCTCTTCTGATACCTTCCCTTGCGCAGAACCTTGTGAATTCCTTATCAGTATACTCTCCACCATTGTCTGAACGCAACACCTTGATCCACTTTCCTATCAGATTTTCTACCAGAGCTTTGAACTCTTTAAAACGACTGAAGACTTCGTCCTTGGTCTTCAGAAAGTAGATCTAGGTCTTCCTGGAATGGTCATCAATAAAGGTGACAAAATATTCGACACCACTAAGAGCCCTAGTGGACATCGGTCCGCAAATATCCGAGTGTATCAAGCCCAATACACTCTTAGCCTTATTGTTGCTCCTCTGATACATTGCCTTGGCATACTTTCCCAACACGCACCCTCTGCAAACATCGTCTCTCTTGGTGCTCAGCTCTGGAACTCCTGTGAAAATTTTATTGAGAATCTTTAATGACTCATGATAAATGTCCCATTCTTCTGTGCCATAGTTCATTCAAGTCCTTTTCATCCATGCTGCTTGTTAGTGCCATTGGAGATTCGAGTTGTAACTTATAAAGTTTGTTGCTCCTTACTCCGATCTGTGCTTTCTTTTTCCAACTGGGGTGTTTGATGTAAACTCTGTTGCCAATGAAGTAAACGTCGTAATCTTTGTTTTGAAGTTGAGACACTAAGAGTAAGTTCATCCCCAACCCAGGCACATGCAACACATTAGTGGCCTGAAGCTTATTCCCAGCCTCAGTTTGAAATACTACGGTACCTTTTCCAATAGGGGTACATTTTGCTTTATTACCCATGGTAATTTTAAAGTTCATATGCTCTTCTCAGGAGTTGGAGAAACATTCCCGCACTCTCGTCAATTGAGCAGAAGCCCCACTGTTAATGTACCAGACTTTACGAGAAGTAGTGCTTGACACACAAGAAAACTCTTCTTCTTGTCTGGATGCCAGAACCGAAATCTTGTGATCCATCTGTTCTTCCATGCTTCTCTTCCTCTCTGGAGAACTGCGTGAACCCTTCCGAGCTGTCGCAACAAAGTCAGGTTTCCATTCACTTGCCGGTTCTCCGTTCCTGTTACTCATCTCTGGGTCTGATACCATGTGGAATTTTCAATCTAGAAATATACAATTGCAGTGATAGATTTATTTCTCCTACTTATTACTCCGATAAGTTATTTACATAAATCTATCAGTATATTTCGAAATAAATAACTATTGCAACATTCACAATTACATATGCAGAGAAAAGAACAGTAAGGAACATAAGCATAAGAACCAATCTAATTTACACACTTATTTTGGGAAAATTGTCCCCGGAAAAAACCCAATGTGGGAAAACCGGTGCAGCAGATGAGGGTTTTATTATTATTCTTCAGCAAATGAATCTTTACAAGGAATATACTGGCAGATATATTTAGAAAACACTTGAGATAAAAATTCTTGGACCCTCCGAAGATTTTCTGACACCCGGAAGAGTCTCTGACTTCCTCTGCATCTGTTTGCATGTTTCTCTGCGCAGTGCGCTGGACTACGTCACTCTGTGTGGGCTCTGCGTGGGTTCACTGTGTTGCAGCTCTGCGCTGCCTTCTGTGGCCCTCTGCGTCCCTCTGTCCTCGTGCTCTGTCACTGCTGACTCCCTCTTCTCCATCTGCCTCTGCAACTCTGCCTTGCAACTCTCCCTCTGAAATCAAATTCCATTCCTTCATAATCAATCTCCTTCGAGTACTGAGTGTATGCCCGACTTGCTTTCCAAATAACCCTCAAGCCTTCTTTTATAATCTTCTCGTTGATGGATCAACGACCCAGATTTGAAGTCTAATCAATGGCTAATATTAAAACTTGACTTGATCTTCATTTTCTAGAAGATTCACACTTTGTTTTTTTAATACCCTTTAATTATTTAATTTCCCTAAGTTAAGACTTAGGGTCTCCATTAAAATAATTAATTATTTTAATAAGACATGAACCGAGTGGAATTTCTACAAACGGTTTCTGGGTTCTTTTGGAATACTGATGTCCAAGCCTCCTTACAAAGTTTGAGACTTAAAACACTTTCCGATGTTACAAAAATCAATAGTTGGGAGGCCCACCTTCAAACATAGAATCATAACAGATGGGCGAGGGACCACATGGCTGGCTCAAGTGGCGGAGATAATGGCACATCGAGCTGTCTAGTGGTTGCAAGGGGCTACTGGTTGTCGACTGAGGTCCATCTAGGAGAAAAATTCTCCTATGTAGTGGTGGGTAACATGGCAGAGGGAAGAGAGATATATGGTATCAGGTAGCGGGACCACACAACCAAAATCAGAGTTTCCCATGTAGTGCCACTCCTAAAGCTAATAGCCCATAAAGAAGATCCCATGGGACTCGGATACAAGATTAACCCCCAAAGCTGAGGTAAGGAAACAAGAGCACAATCCAAGCCCTTGCTTTCTGCCAAATCCCCCCACTAATCCATGTCCAAATGTGCCCAAGAAAAGCAAGCATAAACACCCAATTACATAATGAAAAATCATACCTTCGGGGTTGGATTGCCCACTTTCAAACATACAATCATGACATATGAGCGAGGGCTCAGTGATGGCTGGCTCAGGTGGTGGAGAATGGTAGCACATCAAGCTATCAGGTGTTTGCAAAGGGCTGCTGGTTGCAGGCTGAAGACAAATCTAGGAGAAAAATTCTCCTATGGGGGTCACCCACTTTTGGTGGGTAACAGTGCCATATTTCTATATCTAAACAAAACTGCTGTGCAAATGTGCTTCTTCCTTCAAGCACCTCAGCAAAAATAATCACTGGTCCTGTGATCTGACAGATCTATTGCTGTAACATTCAGAGCTGCTACAATAACCTTCAGATCTGTTGTAATACGTAGTTGACAATCGACTTCTCTCAGAGATCCTGCTTTGATACCTTGTTAAAATCTCTTTTCCAACTTTAGGTAGATTACTTCATTATGATTCTTAAGATATGTTTTGAAATTTAAAGCAGAAATTTGAGATCATAAAATAATTTCACTCTCTTGAAATTCAATTGAAGAATAAACAGCGGAAGCAAAAAAATAATTTTCCAAATACACAACAAATTTTCTCCCCATCAAAATCAGTTTTTCATTAACAGTATTCCAAACTTACAAGGGCTTTGCACACCGGGAAAATTCACCCATTGAGAAAGATTAACCCACAGAAAAACTTGGCTGCTGTACACCCTCCTCCAGAAAATCGTACAGCTGATCTGCTGGTCAAATTGCTGTCTGAATCAAACCTCCTGTTGTTTCTACTGCATCCAATTGTACGGCCTCCTGCTGGTGCATATGGCCTCCAATGATTGGCTGAGTTCAATTCTCTTGCGGCTACTTTACTTCTCTCCTTGCGTTAGACACCAAGTGAACTAGCTGTCTCTCTGTGCAACTAGATTACTGTCACAATGACTTTTGTGTGTCACTACCCTCCCTTTATAATTTTGAGTTGATGACTAAGGCTCCACAAATCTAATATCATTGAGATCAATGGTTGAGATTAGATCCCAATCGACTATGGAGATTACATTCATTCACTAATGTAATGAAATTACACTTTCTTAGACTTTAAAAACTTCAGAAAATTAGAGGATCTTTAATAATTAAATTTAACTAAAGTGAATTACAAGTGTAAAAGGACTTTGGACGACTTCCCACATGTTCAACACAAAACTTATGTGGAAGTACCTGTCCAAGCTACAAACATCAACAAGTGATACCCCCTGAGACTTGAAAAACACTAATTCAAATGGAGGGGCATCCAACATTGACATGGCTAGATGGCATATAATTATTAGGCAGGTCTGCTGGTGCAGATTTGCGTCATAACACACTGTGAATGACTTCCTATAATGTTGCTTTTCATCTTATTAGGAGATTTCATCTCTGCTTGTTATCTATTGTCCACAATGTGTCTTTAGTGATGGTTGCTTTATGTTGTAGAAATACGGCTAAGGACAGTCTCTTTGTTCTGCTGTTCATTTAGACCAATGACATTAGGGATTGTATTCATTGAACTTGGTTTTGAGACAGGAGTTGTGTCTGTTTGTGTGTTTCTCTCTCTCTCTCTCTCAATTTTTTTTCATTTTAGTGATGGATTTCAATTTTAGGGTTCTATATAATTGGTGGTTTATACTTGCAGGTTTTGAAGGAGAAGACTTTTTTGTTTGATATTGTAGCAAATGGGCGGAATGGCATAGACGTTGACAAGTAAGGTGGTAATTAAAAAAAAGTTGTTGTTATGTTAGCATATAGGTAATTTAGCAGTTACATGGCATGCTTTATTGAGCTTCTCCTGCAATTTGAGAGTTCTACTTGAAGCATTTAATCTGTTAAGCCTATTTCAAGTTTAGGTATTTTAAGGGTTACCATATTCTGGTACACACATCTACCTTGAGGTACCATCAATTTTAACTGCACAGTATGTTGTTTGAACTTGCTTATTCTAGAATCCGAGACCTCCACATGAACAATTTCATCATTTAAGCCTAGTTTGAAGCTTCAGGATGTGAAAATTTAGAACTGATATAGCTATGCCTATAATATTGTAGGTTTGATTATATAGATCGTGACTGCAGAGCTTGTGGTCTTAGAAGCAGCTTTCAATTTGAAAGGTATGTTATTATTCCTTATAGACTATATTTCTACTGACCTTGCTATTTATCTCGGTACAATTTCATTCATGCCATTTGGCTGACATTTGCAGTTAGTTTCACAGTAAAGGTATTTGATTTTTGTTTTGACCATTATGATGATTTATAAATAGGATGCAGATATACTTACCTTCAATGTGAGTGAGTTTGAACTGGGGATTGTGCTTTATCTCGATCAGATATGGGTGGCACTTTCATAAATTAATAAATAATGTTGATTATTGGAATGTCTGACTAAGGGATGGCCATTTATGCACATGATAAAACTTGTTCTCATAAGTTTTCAGCCATGCTTGATAATCAATGTGTAGAATTGCTGAAGTTTCAATTTATGAATAAATTGGTGCCATGTAAAATTGGATGATTTAAAATTGTCATCTGCCCAAGAACTCTGATTTTGGCTCCAGACAGTTTCTGAAAGTGGACTATCTCAGTATTGTAATACTTTTCCAGAAAGTCAAGAAAGATGAGGATATATCATCTTATCAGAAATCAATATATATTTTCCGTACATGTTTCAGTCATAGGTATCATGTACAGAAAACACAAGAAATAGGGATTTAGAAAAAGATGGAAAACCATAGAAGACATTTTGTATATGAAAATCAAGTTATGCTTGCATTTTAAAAACTACCAACCTGCATATGATTAGAATTAGATGCATCACTTTTCTTTTTTGACATTGGTTATGTTGTCAGCTTTTGTCAAAACAGAGTCAATGAAAATATTTATTTTGAGGTCTACACCAACCCTAATCAATGCACCACTCTCACTTGAAATATGAACAAACTTTCAGTATCCATGAACTAACAGTTACATCATTCACTCATACATTTTGTAGATAAAGCTGCAACAATAGGGAAGATATCTTTTGCATATTCCACTTCATGCCAGTACTTTTGTTGAGATCATAAGATAGTAGATCTACTGTGAAAATCCTTAATACAGCCAAGTGAAAAATGCAGCAGAAATGAAACGACACTTAAATGGTGAATACATGAGAGACAGCTGTAATAGTCAAGCACATGAACAAGAGAAAGTGCACTAGATAAGATTAGATAATATAATTTTATTAATGTCCACGGTGCAACGAATGAACACAAAAGTAGGTCAATGGGACTAAAGGATATATCCAGTACGAGTACAATGTGGGAGTGCAAAGGCAACTCCTAGAAAATGCCAAAGCTAAATCTAGGGTAAAATAAAGTAAACAAGGATACAACAATTGGACAGCCTCATAAACATGTATATAATCAGATCAAAGGCCTCCGGTGATGTAGAAGACTAAGTGAATAAGTCCAGGGCTAGAGGTCGATGATGTCAAGAATGCCAGAGTCTGATAGCCAACAAAAAGGGGGGTGACAATGGCGCTGCCTTGCTATCAGAGTCTTTTGGATCCAACGTGGTGTCTGCAAAATGTCCCCCTAGGAATATCTTGAAATTCCCACTAAAATTTCTGAGTTTTGCTGAGTTTGTCACGGAGGTATTTTGTCAAACAGTTGGTATACGTATGTCTGTAGGTGCACTTTTGTAATTTATTTCAAAGCAGAGATACATAGTGCCCAAAAAGAGACTAATAAAGACTTCAAACCAGCGACATGTAATTTATATTGACTTTAGAAAGTGTACAGTACACTGATAAGGTTTGTAACAGCAATACAACTCCAAATTTACAATCTGATATGAAACTTTACAAAGCAAGAGATGAAGAACCTGGGTATGCTCCAGCAATAGGATGAAACTGATATAACCGATATCTGCTAATAGCTTCAACCTTCGCAACACGTCCTCAGCATATTATGATTTCTACCTCGAGTAGTTCGAATTGACACACAACAAGGAACTCGATCCTCTTAAATAACCAGACTTGGCCTCCACAAGCGGAAGCTCAGATCTGGCCAGCAATGCAGGGATGGCTCAACCCCCTCCTTGACAATGAAACTCGGCCCAAGAAAGATGCTAATTTGACCATAAAATCAACTAGCAAGGGAAAGGAAAAACTCGACCTCTTTGGTACTGAATTCGGCCCTCAAACTTTATGGCAGACTTGGCCCCCTTTAGAATCTAGATAGAACTCGACCCTTAGTCTTCTAGCAGAACTCGGCCCCTTCTTTAACAAAACTTGGTTCTCTGATTTATGGCAGAACTCGGTCTGTAAGAAGATTATAGAATACCCAAAGTTTGAATATAAAATCAATCGATAACTCTTTTAAATATTCTCCATTTTTGCCAATGCTTTTATCTTCGTCAACAATGAAGCCCAATGTCGAAATCCAAACGATACTGCTCCAATACTAGCTAAGGTGTATAGTTTTAACATTGAAATCAACAACTAGAATGAGGGTTTCCAAAAACCCTCTTTCTCAAGAGCTCTCCCAAAATTCTATTTTTCAAGTGAACAAATGCAAGAATGAGGAGAGACTCCCCATTTCCCCTTTTTTATAACTCACTTGATTGTTTTGCCACCTTTTTACCTTTTATTTTAATAAATTCACTTTAGTGGGTTTCTCACTTTTTAATTTAAAAGTGACTTTTCGTTAGCCGGACTCATGTCCCCCTTTTCCCCATTTAGCCTTTATAATGTTTTCTCTTAGGCAAGTTGTGTTCCCTTGATTAATTTTCCCGTTCTAGCCTACGGAAACTTAATTAAGCTAGCAGAATCTTACCCTTATGTCTTTTAAGCGAATGGGGACATTACAATCCTCCCTACCCAAGGTTGCTTGACCTCAAGCAATTTCATTCTAGGATCTTGGAGCACATGTTCTCCTTCTCAAGTGGCATTTTCAACAAGAATTTTTTTTCATTTGACCAAATATTCTTTAATGGTCTTGCTTCATAGCTTCCGCTTCCTTATCTCCAAAATTTCTTCCGGGATTAGAATCAACTCCCCTTCTTCGTCCAATGGTGGAAGCTTAGTATAATTGACAATGTGTTTTCCCAGGGCCTTCTTGAGGCATGAAACATGGAAGACATTATGTGTCTTACACCCCTCTTGAAGATCTAGCTCATAGGCCTCCTCTCCTATATGCCTCACAATCTTGTAGGGTCCATAGAATTCGGGTTTCAATTTCTATGCTTGTTAGGTCCCTATATTACTAGTATAGTCCCTTATTGTTATTAGTGTAACCCCCTTATTGTTATTATTGTACCCTTGTAACCCCCATTTTGTTATTATTGTGCCCTTAAATTATTATTGTTAGGTCGGCTAGGATTACATTGTGGCCCACTAGGATTACAGTATGGCCACATGGACTCCTATATATAGAAAGGAGGTTTTGTAAATTGTAGCATCCAAGAATTGTTCATTTATGTAATGTATTGGAGGTTGCCACCTCGAAGTGGCTTATTTCTAAGGCATTGATATCTCTTTTCTTCTATTTTTGGAGCTGGTTACACAACATTTGGTATCAGAGCTTTGGATTCTAGGGTTTCGCTGCTCCAAATAGGTCATCGTGGCGTTTTTGCTATAATTTTTTTTCTACGAAGTTTCAGAAGCTGAAATTTTTAGGGTGCGAAGCCAAAATCCCGAGGAATATCGTCTAAAAATTTCAGAGCTTGGTTCGCAATATTTTCGGAGATATGATCTGTGGAAGTTAGGTCGTTTTTCAGGCTCCTAAACAGGTCATCGTGGCATTTGCGCTATAACTTTTTTTCTACAAAGGTTTAGAATCTGAAATTTTTAGGGTGCGAAGCTGAAATCTTGAGGAAACTCGTCAAAAAATTTCAGAGCTTGGTTCGCAATATTTTTGGAGATATGATTTGTGGAAGATAGTGCTTTTTAAGGCTTCCGAATTTCATCTCAAAGAGGTGATCGTGCGAAAAGTTCAATAACTCTCTCTCTGAGCATCGGATTGGAGTGCTGTAAAAAGTGGTCGCAAGTACACGGACTGTAGTTTCTTGGCTATCAATTTCAAAGGCGAAGGACGAAATAGTGACACGTGGCTAGTCGTACAAGTTCGCTCTACTGAACGAGTCCATAATTAGGTCATTGTGGGAGATTGGACATAACTTTGTCTTGGAGAATCCAAATCAGGTCAGACCTGTGGCATTCAAAAGAGAATTCAGAGGGCTACTTCAATGTTGAATTTCAGATATTGAAGAGCCGCAATCACAGTGATAATCCAATTTCAATATCGAGCTCCTCAAAAGCAAGAAAAAGGTGTGTATTTTTTTCCGAATTGCATAAGTCTTGTTTGAAAAATCAATTTGAATTGATTCCAAGGGCATATTGTAGAATAGATCTCAGTATTGGGTTCTAAAAAATGCCCCGTAAAAATAATTCAACACCCATTAAGCCTTCAGAAGGCTCTACTATGACTCATGAAGATGAAGAATTGCAACATGATCTATCAAAATTACAAGAACAAGTGCACCAAATTTCGCTCTCGCAAAGAGAAGCAAAAAATGAAATGGAAGTTTTGAAGAAAGGCGTGGAAGCAAAGATGGATGGTGTGAAGAATAATATGGATGGTTTGAAGAAAGGCATGGAATCTAAGATAGATGGCATGGAAGTTGGCATGGAATTTAAGATGGATGACATGGAAGCTAAAATTGAAAACATGAAGAATGATCTAAAAGCAGACATAGAAGGTTTGACAAAGTTGATATAAGAAATGTTTCCTAATGGTGAAAAGATAGTAGAGGAAACTCATGATGAGAACAAAATAAATGTTAATCGTGATTTCATAAACTCTAGTGTTGGCGGGAAGAACCACCATATTCCAAAAATGGATATGAGGAAGTTTGATGGAAAGGATCCTGTAACATGGATACTACGGATGGAGCAATATTTTGATCTCCATAATGTGCAAAACACACAAAAGGTACGCATTGCAACTTTACATTTAGAACAAAATACATTTGTATGGTATCGATGGCTTTGCTCTAGTAAAAAAATTGTCACTTGGTCAATTTTTACGGAGGAAATGATAGCACATTATGAGGATACAAAGAGCAACACCTTCTTTAGCCAATTGATAAATCTCAAACAAAAGGGTTTAGTGGGGCAGCACATTGAGGACTTCCAAAAATTGAATATAAGGGTAACTGATATTCCAGAGGAACACGGGATTGATCTCTTCATAGGTACTCTAAAGGATAACATCCAACATGAAGTTCGTGTGTTGGAACCTGATTCATTAGAGAAGGCATTCAGGTTGGCAAGAAAAGTTGAATGTAAAATTATGGCGACGAGGAAGCCTACCACTCAATTCTATAAAGAAGGAAGTGTTGCTACGCCTAGATTTCCACAACCTACAAGGTTGACACCACAACAATTGGAAGAAAAAAGAGCAAAAAGGCTTTGCTACAGTTGTGATAGCAAATACACTAAAGGTCATAAGTGTGCTGAAAAGAAATTATTTTACATAGATTGTGAAGAAGAAGAAGAAAATGAACAAGAAGAGGATATACACCAGGAACCGGCCCTAGAAGAGGAAGAAATGAATTCGACCATATCATGTAATGCACTGGCAGGAATTACCACTCCTCAAACTCTCAAGATAGAAGGACAGATCAAGAAGAAAAAGGTAATAGTGTTGATTGATTCAGGTAGCACCCATAATTTTATTCATTGTAAGGTAGCCAAGGAATTAAAATGTTTCCTATACCCAGCACCAGAATGTCAAGTGATGGTTGCAAATGGAGGAACTATAAATTGCTCTGGAAAATGCCATAATATTAAGCTAACCATGGGGGAATATGTATTGACTAGTCCAATGCTTTCCATTCCTATGGGAGGTGCTGATGTTGTACTAGAGTACAATGGTTACAATATTTGGGGATGGTAGCTTTTAATTTTCAAGAACTTTTCTTGAAATTTTTTTCAGAAGGAAAGGAAGTCGAATTACGGGGTATTGAAGGGAAGCCAGGAAGGATAATAAGCTCTAATGTCATGACAAAGCTTCTAAAGAGAGAACAACGAGGCGTAATTGCACAATTATGCTCACTAGAAGTTCCGACATCAAAATCATCTATTTCTGCAGATCTCCAACAAGTCTTGGACAATCATTCCAAGGTGTTTGAAACTCCCAAAGGACTCCCACCTATTCGTGATCATGATCATGCTATTCATTTGATTCCAGGAAGTGTTCCTCCAAACATCAGACCTTATAGATATCCTTACTTCCAAAAGAGTGAAATTGAACGTATGATTGCAGAAATGTTAGAGGCGGGTATAATTCAACCTAGTCAAAGTTCTTTCTCTGCTCCTGTAGTATTGGTACACAAGAAGGATGGATCATGGTGAATGTGTTCGGATTATAGGGAGCTCAATAAACTCACCATTAAAGATAAATTTTCCATTCCTGTGATTGATGAATTATTGGATGAATTACATGGAGCAATTTATTTTACCAAGTTGGATCTTCATTCAGGATATCATCAAATTAGAATGAAGACTGAAGATATTCTGAAAACAACATTCGAACTCATGAGGGTCATTATGAATTTTTGGTCATGCCTTTTGGCCTTACCAATGCACCTTCTACATTTCAAGGGTTGATGAATTCCATTTTCAAACCCTTCCTTCGAAAATTTGTGCTAGTATTTTTTGATGATATACTAATCTACAGCAGGTCTTGGAAGGATCATGTTGAACATGTTGACAGGGTGCTCAAACTATTGCAAGACAAACAATTATATGCAAAAACATCCAAATGTTTCTTTGGAGTACAAGAGGTGAAATATCTGGGTCATATTGTATCTCTCGAGGGTGTTAAGGTAGACCCTAACAAAATTAAAGCCATTAAGGGAATGGAAAGTCCCCACAACCATAAAGCAATTGCGAGGATTTCTCGGGTTAACAGGGTATTATCGCAAGTTTGTTAAGAATTATGGGAGAATAGCAGCACCTCTAACAACATTATTGAAGAAAGATGCATTTTCATGGACTCTTGAAGCAACTAAGGCCTTTGAACATCTTAAGGAGGCAATGTGCCTAGCACCGGTCTTAGCTACGCCAGACTTCACAAAAACCTTTATTGTGGAATGTGATGCCTCAGGAAATGGAATTGGTGTTGTTTTAATGCAGGAAGGAAGACCCATTGCTTTTGAAAGTCGTCCAATCAAAGGAAAGTATTTACGAAAACCTATTTATGAGAAGGAAATGTTAGCAATACTGCATGCACTAAAGAAGTGGCGAACTTACCTAATGGGAAGACACTTCAAGGTAAAAACTGATCATGATAGTCTTAAACACTTTTTGGAACAAAGACTATCTTCAGAAGAGCAGCAAAAATGGGTCACAAAGATGTTGGGTTATGACTTTGAAATAATCTACAAAAAGGAAAGCTAAATGTTGTTGTAGATGCACTCTCAAGAAAGAATGAAGAGGTGGAAGCATTGCTTTGTGCCATTTCTATTATCCAACCATATTGGATAACCGAAGTAAGAGAAGAATGGAAGAAGGACAAAGACGTGTGGACACTCATTAAAAATTTGCGGCAAGATCCTAGTACATCTGATACATTTAGTTGGAAAAATGATTCCTTATGGTACAAAGATCGCTTATATCTTTGTAAGAATTCCCAACTAAAACAAAATATTCTTTTGGAATGGCACACTTCTCCTTTAGGAGGACACTCAGGATTTTTAAAAATTTACCACAGGGTGAAGAAAGAATTTTTTTGGGATGGCTTTAAATCTGATATTCAAAAGTTTGTGGCGGAATGTTTGGTTTGCCAGCAGAATAAAGTTGAGACAATTAAGACCCCGAGACTTCTACAACCTTTATCCATTCCAAGTCAACGTTGGGAGGAGATTTCAGTGGATTTTATCACAGGTTTACCTAAGTCCAAAGGAAAGAGTGTCATCATGGTGGTAGTTGATAGACTTACCAAGTATGCACACTTTTGTGCATTATCTCATCCATTTAAAGCAAGTACGATTGCTACTACATTTATGGACAGAATTCAAAAGCTACATGGAAGCCCAAGGGTTATTGTGAGCGACAGAGATCCCATTTTTACTGGAAATTTTTGGACGGAGTTATTTTCTTGTTTAGGTACTCAATTAGCTCATAGCTCATCTTATCATCCTCAATCTGATGGTCAAACTGAGATCGTAAATAAATGTTTGGAAGGATATCTTCGTTGTTTTGTATCTGATAAACAAACACGATGGGTCAAGTGGTTACCTCTTGCTGAATGGTGGTATAACACTTCCTTCCATACTGCAGCAAAAATGACCCCATTTATGGCACTTTATGGATATCATCCACCATCCATCACATCATCTTTAGGGGAAAATTCGAAGGTTCAAGCAGTGGAAGATCACATCGAGCATCAGCAAGAAGTTCTCCAACTCTTAAAGGATAACCTGAATTTGGCACAAAATCGAATGAAACAACAGGCAGATCAACATCGCAGCGAGAGAAGTTTTGATGTAGGAGATTGGGTATTTTACGGCTACAACCATACAAACAAATGTCCCTCAAGCAAGCTAAGAAGGATAATAAATTATCGCCAAAGTACTATGGTCCTTACAAGGTGTTGCAAAAGATTGGTACTATGGCATACAAATTGGAGCTTCCTGCATCTTCGCGAGTGCATCCAGTTTTCCATGTTTCATTGTTAAATTTGGACAATTAGGTCCAAACTCCATGTTCTGATGCTCAGATTAAGAGGCTAATATTTTTGTTGGATTCCTCTTTCGGAGAGGTGTAAAATCCATATAAAATATATCTTAATCCGATGAGCAGAACATTTATTTTGAATTTTTTATTTATAATAAATTATATGTGCAGGTCGGCCTTAAGGTTTCACACCCCCAGCAGATGTGTCACACACCCCAATGATGGATATAAATACAAGCAAAGTTGGAGAGCATTTCACCACAACTCAACACACATCTTCTTCTCTCATCTGATTTAGTACAAGCTCCTTGGAGGACGAGTTCAGCCCACACGTGTGAAGAAGAAGGAGGACGAATCTGTACGGCTGAGCTGAAGGACGAATTTCTGCAGCTAGGGTTTTGCAGGAAGTTTGACCAGCGTTGACTTTGGTCAACGCATGGTCCGAAAGGGTTGAAATTTGGTGAGAAGTTCGATTTTGGAAGGCCGTACTGTTTGGCACAGAAATCGAGGTCAAAGGGTTGACCAATCTGCTGCTGCGTTGACTTTTAGCTTGCTGCCCTGCGTTGACTTTTTCTGGACAGCGTTGACTTTTTGGGAGTTGACTTGGGTTGACTCGTTTGCTGATTGGAGGACTGTTGTGACACATTCTGGGTTGGCTGACCAAGGAGACTTTGTTGGTTGAAGCATCCTGTTGACCGCCGTAACGCACCACCACATTTTTTTGTTTCTGGTTCGTCTTCTATAAGATCCACTTATATGTTCTATCAGCATTTTACTTAACTATTTGTGTGATTGCTGTAAGAAAGTAAAGTTGCTTCAAGCATAGAACATCTACAAAAATTTACATGGTATCGGAGCTGAGGTGAAGACAAGCCCTATCTTTAGCAATCACCATCGGAGGAAATGGGTTCCACAAGTTTTGAATTCAAGGAGAATGACAAGCTGACTGGAAGGGATGACTTCCATGCCTGGAAGATGATATTAGATCTCAATTTGGAAGACCATGATCTCTTGGATCATGTACTGGGTAAGATTCAAGAACCTCCATCCAATGCCACCGCTGCTGCTAAAAACAAGTATAAGAAGGGGGAGATCAAAGCAAAGCTGATGATCAGGGAATCCATACATAAGAGTCTGGTTGCCTATATATCTGAGCTAGGCACATCCAAGGAGATGTATGACAAATTGATCCCGATGTTCAAAGTAAACAATGTGAACCAAGTGCTATTCCTCAAGAATAAATTGAAGAATACGAAGAAGGGCCGGGATGAGTCTGTTCAAACTTACTTTCCAAAATTGACCGAAACAAGGAACAATTTGTTGGCTATTGGGGAGACAATAGCTGATCGTGAGATGGTTCTCACCGCACTTGGAGGACTCCCATATGAATGGCAAGTATTCACCACTACCATTCTCAATAATAATACCATTCCTAACTTTGACGAGCTTCTGTCTAGATGTATGCAAGAAGAAACAAGAATGAAGGAATTCGATAATGACAGAAATGCTGCTTATGGTGCTCATTCTCGGAAGAAGAACTCTGGTGGTCCTAAGGACAAAGGAAGAACAAGGACTCAAGAAAAGAAGGGTAAGTGTTTCACTTGCCATAGGCCTGGTCACTATGCCAGAGAATGTCTCTTCAAGAAGGATTCTCCCGATAGTGATGATAACAACAACAACCGGAGGAATGGGAATCGAAGAAACGACAGATCTAAAGGAAAGAGGAAGGCTCCCTCTGGTGGAAACATTCAACCTTCGAAAAGGTCTAGAAACTCCAGGTATGAGGAGTCTAATGCCGTTGATAAAAGAAATGAGTATATTCTTGTATCTGCTCTCTATGCTACATCTCCGCCCGACACTATGGATGTCTGGCTGATAGATAGTGGTGCCTCAAGACACATCACTGGTTTCAAGGAAGCACTCTCTGACATGGTTGAAAGGGATACTAATCTAGAAATTATCCTTGGAGATAATGCGACGTATCCCGTGAAAGGGACAGGGACTGTGACCCTCCACTTGTCTCAAGGACAAGTCCTACGTTTGCAAGATGTACTCTATGTACCAAAATTAAAGAAGAACCTTGTGTCTGTATCAGCCATGGAAGACAAAGGGTTCAATGTAACATTCTCTGATGGAAAGGTGCTCATGTGGAAGAAGATCTTCAAGGAAGCTATCTCGATTGGTTTTAGAGTTGGTACACTCTACCAGGTTGGAGGAAGTCCGCTGGGAGCAATGACTTGTGATACTATCCGACAAACCGAACTATGGCACCGAAGGTTTGGACACCTTCATTACAAGGCCCTTCCCGAAGCAAGGAAGGTGGTGACAGGGATGCCTGACTTTGGAAATAATCATGAAGGTGTATGTAAGGGTTGTGCCGAAGGAAAACATACAAGGGGACCTTTCCCCTCAAGTGTCACAAAGACATATGACATTTTGCAATTGGTCCATTATGATCTATCCGGTATGTTGCCCGTGACATCCCTGGGAGGATGTTCTTACTACATGACATTCACTGATGACTTCTCTCGCAAAACCTGGATATACTTCTTGAAGAAGAAGGATGAGGCTTTCATGTGGTTCCGTACCTTCAAAGCCTTAGTGGAAAATATGACCGGAAAGAAGATCAAGATTTTGAGGACTGACAATGGCACTGAATATGAGTCAAATGAGTTCAAAGACTTTTGCAGAGAAGCTGGCATTAAGAGGGAGACTACCACTGCATATACTCCTGAGCAGAATGGTGTTGCCGAACGCAAGAATAGGACTATTGTGGAAGCTGCCCGTGCCATGCTATGTGACCAGGGTCTACCAAAGTTTCTGTGGGGAGAAGCTGCAAATACTGCTGTGTATATTCAAAACCGATGCCCTCATTCCGCTTTGGACTCCAAAACTCCCGAAGAGGTTTTCTCTGGTAAGAAACCCGATGTCTCACATTTTAGAATTTTTGGATGTCCTGTCTATTTTCATGTGCCGAAAGAAAAGAGAAGTAAGCTGGATGCTACTGGGAAGAAAGGAATGTTTGTGGGCTACAGTGAGACTTCTAAGGCCTATAGAGTCTATGTACCCGGTCAAAGGGAAGTAGAGATAAGCCATGATGTCACCTTTGACGAAGATGCTTCCCTGAAGAAAGTAGTAGATCTTCCAAGATCTGGAGAAAATCATGAAGAAAGGCCTGAAAATCTGGAAGAACCGCAGGATGAGACAATGCCTGATATTGAAGGACCAATGGACCCTATTGATCCATCTCCTTCACTAGGAAAGAGACCATCATGGCTCAGGGATACCCTCGAAGATGCTGAGGGTCATGCTGCCCCAAGGGGGACATTCCGAGAAAGCAAGAAGCCGTGTAGATACCAAGGGTATCTAGCGGCCATGAGTACTATTGTACAATCTGAACCTGGATCTTTTGAGGAAGCCGTAAAGCATCAAGTTTGGAAGGATGCTATGCACGAAGAATATGAGTCCATAATGAAGAATGATGTCTGGGATGTGGTCCCGAGACCGAAGGACAAATCAGTTGTCACCGCAAAATGGCTCCACAAGATCAAACATGGATCTGATGGGAGTGCTGAAAAGTTCAAGGCAAGATTTGTTGCCCGTGGCTTCTCTCAAAAGGAAGGAATAGACTATGATGACATATTTGCACCCGTGGCACGATATACCACCATTCGATCAATCATAGCCCTTGCTGCTACGCAAGGATGGAGTCTTCATCAGATGGATGTCAAGACCGCTTTTCTGCATGGTGCAATAAAGGAAGAGGTGTATGTAGAACAACCTCTGGGATTTGAAGTTCAAGATCGAGACACTCATGTCTGCAGGTTGAAGAAAGCCCTCTATGGGTTAAAGCAAGCACCCAGAGCTTGGTACGAGAGGATGGATAGTTACTTGATGAAGCTGGGCGTCACTCGAAGTAATGCTGATCCGAACCTTTACTTCAAGGTTGTGCAGGGGAAGCCTCTCATTCTAGTGCTGTATGTGGACGACCTCTTCCTGACAGGTGCTGACCCTCTCATTCATCAATGTAAGAGGGAGCTCGCTGCTGAGTTCGAGATGAAGGACCTAGGACCGATGCACTACTTCCTAGGCCTGGAGGTCTGGCAGAGACCTGGAGAGATTTTCCTTTCTCAAGGAAAATACATTGTGAAGCTTCTGGAAAGATTTGGAATGGTGGACTGTAAGTCCGTGTCGACACCGATGGAACTCAACTTTAAGAAGTTGAGTGGCAGCGCTGCTGGGCCTATCTTGGCCAATCCTACCGAGTATCGTCAACTCATAGGAGCTTTGATGTTCTTAGTGAACACCCGACCAGATATATGTTTTGCAGTGAACACTTTGAGTCAACAGATGGTTGAGCCTCATCATTTTCACCGGGTTGGTGCCAAGAATCTTTTGAGATATCTTCGGGGCACGATAAACCATGGGCTGAGATACACTGCCGGGAGTGTGACACTCCGTGGATATACTGATGCCGATTGGGCTGGCAGTGTGGTGGATCGTAAGAGCACATCGGGATGCTGCTTCAATCTTGGTTCTGCTTTGATCTCATGGATGAGCAGGAAGCAGAAGTCGGTGGCTTTGAGCACCGCGGAGGCCGAATACATTGCTGCAAGTATGGCCTGTTGTGAAGCAGTTTGGTTGCGTAAGCTCTTTAGTGAGCTGTTTGGACATGTGCTAGATACCACTGTGATACTCTGTGATAACCAGAGTGGGATTCGTATGACTGAGAATCCCGTGTTCCACGACCGATCCAAGCATATTGATATCAGGTACCACTTTATCCGGGATATGGTACAGCGAGGCGCCGTAAGGCTCGATCATATAGGAACTGATGAGCAGGTCGCTGATATTCTCACTAAGCCCCTGGGGAAGGTCAAGTTCCTAACCTTCCGTGAGAGTCTTGGTGTCGTGGAAAGACCCTATGATGTGGGTCCTGCTGGACGATGAGCTCTGGGAGCTCTGGGTTCTCGGAGCTATAAGCACTCATAATGCTTCTGCCCCACCCTTGTGATTATTGAGCTGGTTCGCCTCTCATTTATCTGTGCCCGTATGCATCCTACCCATTGAGTTCAGGGCTCATGGGAAGTACCTCTCATTTGGCCAATGAGGTGGGAAAAGCTAGAGACTAGTAGCAAATACTGATGGACGCATCAGAGATTGCCGTGCTCTCTATCTAGGATGGCACGGTCCAACCACTTGATCTGGGATCAAGTTTAGTGAGGTCTGGGACCTCTGCCTGACTTCGGGTCAGATGAACCAACTTTGGGTTGGTTGAAAGGACTCCCCAATGAAAAAGTGCGATGGGGGTTCGAACCTTTGAGTGGAATTATGTTAGTCGGGGGGATCATATCTTTGTGGTAGAGCCCACTTTTGACTTCTGATGCAGAAATAAAGGGCTTGACCAAAAGCAAGTTCTGAGCGGGATGACGCACGATGTTTGATTACTGTGATGGATGAGTTCTCCTAGTTGAGAGGTGTTAAATTTGGACAACTAGGTCCAAACTCCATGTTGTGATGCTCAGATTAAGAGGCTAATATTTTTGTTGGATTCCTCTTTCGGAGAGGTGTAAAATCCATATAAAATATATCTTAATCCGATGAGCAGAACATTTATTTTGAATTTTTTATTTATAATAAATTATATGTGCAGGTCGGCCTTAAGGTTTCACACCCCCAGCAAATGTGTCAGACACCCCAATGATGGATATAAATACAGGCAAAGTTGGAGAGCATTTCAAAAACAACTCAACACACATCTTCTTCTCTCATCTGATTTAGTACAAGCTCATTGGAGGACAAGTTTAGCCCACACGTGTGGAGAAGAAGGACGAAAATCTGTACGGCTGAAGGGAAGGACGAATTTTTGCAGCTACGGTTTTGCTGGAAGTTTGACCAGCGTTGACTTTGGTCAACGCATGGTCCGAAAGGGCTGAAACTTGTTGGAGAGTTCGATTTTGAGAGGCCGTACACTTTGGCACATAAATCGAGGTCAAAGGGTTGACCAAACTGTTGCTGCGTTGACTTTTAGCTGGCTGCCCTGCGTTGACTTTTATGGAGTTGACGTGGGTTGACTCGGTAGCTGATTGGAGGATTGTTGTGACACATTCTGGGTTGGCTGATCAAGGAGACTTTGCTGGTTGAAGCATCCTGTTGACCGCCGTAACGCACCATCACATTTTTCTGTTTCTGGTTTGTCTTCTATAAGATCCACTTATATGTTCTATCAGCGTTTTACTTAGCTACTTGTGTGATTGCTGTAAGAAAAGTAAAGTTGCTTCAAGCATAGAACATGTACAAAAATTTACATTCATGCTTAAAGAAGGTTATGGGTGAACATCTTCCAGTTCAAACAATATTGCCAGAACTTGATGAGGAAGGAAAAATCATATTGGAACCTGAAGCGGTCACGGAAACAAGAACTCGACAGCTACGGAATTGATCAATTTCAGAGTATCTCATCAAGTGGAAGAACTTACCCACTGAAGATTCTACATGGGAGGATGAGAATTTTATACAGAAGCACCCCGAGCTACTCAAGTGTTGAGGACAACACTTTTTTGAAGGAGAGGGGCATGTTAGGTCCCTATATTACTAGTATAGTCCCTTATTGTTGTTAGTGTAACCCCCTTATTGTTATTATTGTACCCTTGTAACCCCCATTTTGTTATTATTATGCCTTTAAATTATTATTGTTAGGTCGGCTAGGATTACATTGTGGCCCACTAGGATTACATTATGGCCACATGGACTCCTATATATAGAAAGGAGGTTTTGTAAATTGTAGCATCGAAGAATTGTTCATTTATGTAATGTATTGGAGGTTGCCCCCTCGAAGTGGCTTATTTCTAAGGCGTTGATTTCTCTTTTCTTCTATTTTTGGAGCTGGTTACACAACAATGCCCCCTTCATTTTAAGTGATGATTGCTAGTAGGGTTGCAGATGAAGATATACCAGGTCCCCCACCTCAAAGCTACGCTCGTCCTGATGCCTATCTGCATAAATCTTTTGTCGATTTTGACTCTTGAGCCATTTGCTAATTATCTTTGAAGAGTCACAGTATGTCCTGGCTCTCCTGACTCTAATCCTTAGTCTTAGGTGCATCATACCCATGCAAGGCTTTGTAGGGAGTCATCCCAATCGATATGTGATAAGTGGTGTTATAACAAGGTTTTCTTAAATGCAACCACTTTATGTAGGCTTTCTGCTGGATCGACACATAGTTCCTCAGATAACCCTCGAACCATTTATTGACTATCTCAGTCTGCTCGTCTGTCTATGGGTGGTAACTGGTACTTGGTGTTAACTCTGTCCCAACCAACCTGAAAAATTCTTGCCAAAATCCTCCCATGAATCTGCTTTCCTTGTTGCTTGCAATTGTCTTTGGCAGTTTGTGCAATCACAATATCTGTTTGAAGAATAACTCCGCTACCTGTGATGCCAAATATCGGGAATGTAGTGCGACGAAGTGTGCAAAATTCGTGAGCCTCTCAACCACCACATAAATGCAATCCTTCCCCTGCACCTGAGGTAGCCCTGTGATGAAATCCATCGAAATACTTTCCTATTTTTGTTCTGGAACGAGAAGTGGCTGAAGTAACCTTGTTGGATGAGTATGCTCTGCTTTATTTTGTTGTTAGATGTTGCACTCCCTTACGAATCTCAACACATTCATCTTGAGGCCTTTCCATGTTAACCTCTCCTTGATCTGTCTTTAAGTTTCAAATACCTAGGGTGCCCTGCCAGTGGTGCGTTATGTGTTGTGTGCATGATCTTTTCATTAAGTTGAGACTAGTACCAGGTAGATCTTGTCTTTGTAGTAAATAATGTCATCTAGGACACAATACTTGTCATTCTGAATCATCTCATCAAGGATCTCACAAGCACTCAACTAGCAGGAAGGATTTCCAGTCAACTGTAATCACTATGTGTGAGAGAGAGTGGGTGGCATTCTAGAAAGGCCATCGACTACCACATTGTTCTTTCCATTAACATTCTCAATCTCAAAATCATATGCCATAAGTTTGTTGATCCACTTCTGCTGTTGCTCACTCAAATCTTTCGGCTCCATGAGGAACCTTGAGCTGTTGTGATCTATCTTCACGTTAAATATGTTCCCCATCAAGTACTGTTTGAATTTGGCCAATGCATGCATAATGGCCAACATCTCTTTGTCGTATTCCTGGAGTTTGTGGCTCTCAAAAGCAATGGGATGGTTATTTTGCATTAATACGACTCTTATCCTAGTCCTTGACGCATCACACTCAAGCAAAAATGGTTGAGTGAAGTCTGGCAAAGCTAGCATAGGACATGAAATCATCTGTTTCATCCTCTCAAAGGTCGCATGTGCCTCGTCTCTCCAACTGAAAGCTCCCTTCTTAGTGATGTCTCTAAGAGGTGCTGTCAGTTGTGAGAACCCCTTAACAAACTTCTTGTAATAGTTGCAGAGGCCTAGAAACCTTTTCTGTTCTGTCACATTCATTGCGATAGGCCACTCAATGATTCCCCTGATTTTCTCCTAGTGTACCTGGACCCATTTCCCTCGATCACGTGCCCCAAGTAAAGCATCTCAGTCATACCAAACTCACATTTGTATTGTTTTTCATAAAGCTGTTGTCCTTCCAGAATTCCCAACACCTCATCCAAATGCCTGAGATGATCCTCCCAAGTACTGTTGTAAATGAGTATGTCATTGAAGAAAACCAATAGATACTTCTGCAATTGTTTATTGAACACATGGTTCATGTAGGACTGAAATGTAGTGGGGCTATTGATTAGCCCAAATGGCATAACCAAAATCTCATAGTGCTCATAATGGCATTGGAAGGTTGTCTTCCGGATATGCCATTCCTGAACTCTGATATGATGTAGAAAAAGCGAAGATCTATCTTCGAGAAATATTTGGCTCCCCTCAATTCATCCATCAGCTTATCAGTTCTTGGAATTGGATACAGGTTTTTGATTGTTTTCCTATTAAGCGCCCGGTAATCGATACACATCCTCAAGGTGCCATTTTTCTTCTTGGCCAACACCATCAAAGAAGCAAAGAACTAGAACTAGGATGAAGACCCAACCTTAACAACTCTTTTATAGCCTTTTCAATCTCATCCTTGTAAACCTTGGGGTGGTGGTAAGGGATGGTTATGACTGCCTTCCTCTAATTCGATGACATTCTCAAACCCTCTATCTAGGGTTCTACTCGGAGGAATATCATTAAAAACTCTTTGATGTTTATGAAGTAATACTTGGATATCATTAGGATGTTGTCGAGGTTGATTTGGTGGCTTTCTGTCAGAAATGTAGCACTCAATTTCTCACTCTATGTTTCCACGCCGCAGTACTGCCTCCATGCTATGGGATAGCACTATCTTGGGTGGATACTAATGCATGGTCCACAAGACTACCCTTTTACCATCATGGTCCATGAACTCCATCTCCATCCTCCTTTGATTAGTAGTGTATTTCCCACTGGAATAAAGCCACTGAACTCTCAGTACCACATTGGTATCTGGTACATTCACCACAAAGAAGTCATCTGTCAATGTATAATTCCCCATGGTTATCTTCATTTTGGGATCCATCTAGTGCAATCCATTTGATGACCACTCAGGATGACTACTGTGAAACCATTAAATTTCTCTGTTGGAATCTCCCTCCTATCCACCATAACTGCTTCTATAAGGTTGTGGGAAGCCCCACTATCAATCAACACTGCCACCTTCTGTCCTAAAAAAACCCCCCCTGACTCAGAAGGTGTGGTATCTGGGAAATCCTGACATGGATGCATTAACAGGGCCTTTAACCCCAACTTGTGATGTCCCCTCACCTATTGCTTGTTGTCCCTGCTTCAGAATCTGTCCCTATCTTGATTCCTCATCCTCCTCATCGTTGTCACTATCTGAGTAGACCTCAATGTAATGGGCCTTGCCCCCCTTGTCCTTCCTTGCACATCGATGCCTTGGTACCTAAGGCTCCTAATAGTTGAAACAAAGCTTGTTATTCCTTAGTTCTTTCCAGGTCTCCTCATCCAACTTGGGTTTTCTGGTCCACTCCCTTTGAAAAGGTTTAACCTCTTTTCTCTTCTGGGGAAAGGATGGTTTAAGAGGAAACTTGCTCTTAGGAATAACATCCTGCATGTCTCTAGTTCTACGAACTGCATCTTGTAGAGTAGTAGGCTTATAAGCCTTCACCCAATCTTGCAGAGGCTCAGATAACTGTTGGAAACACTGAGAGGGGGGTGAATCAATATTTCCTTTCAATTGGTTAATTTTTTAATCTTCAGAGCATTAATCTCACATTAACATTACATCAAACATAAGTTAGCATATGAATAGATAACAACACTATTCAACAATGCATATCATTCAAGACAATAGACAAGAGATTTTTAGGTGGAAACCCTTTCGTGAGAAAAACCACCAAACTCTTCTTAAAATAGGTCTTCAAAAATTTACATCTAATAAGAAGCTCCAACTTCCAAGATTTATAGCATCAACTGAAGGAGGCTCCAACCTCTTGGTTTACAGGCTCCAACCTAAGGGATGCTCCAATGCCCTGATTTACCGGCTCCAACTGGAAGGATGCTCCAACGCCCTGATTTACCAACTCCGATTAGAAGGACACTCCAATTCCTTGGTTTTATCAGATCCGATTGAAAGGATGCTCGTGTTGATTTTTGCAGCATCCGGAAGTGTTCCAAGTTTCAAACTTTGCTGGGAGGCTTGAACAGCAGCATTCCAAAAAACCCAGAAACAGTTTGTGGAAATTCCACTAGGTTCAAGACATTAAAATAATTAATTATTTTAATGAAGAAATGAAATAATTAAAGGGTATTTATAAGTCAGAGTGTGAATCTTCTAGAAAACATGGATCAAGTCAAGTTTTAATTTTAGCTATTGATTAATCTTTTAATTTGGGTCGTTCATTCTCGAACTAGAAGATTATAAAAGAAGGCTTGAGGGTCACTTGGAAAATAAACTGGGCATACACTCAGTACTCGAAGGAGATCCATTCTGATGTAGAATTCTATCTCAGTGGGAGAGTTGCAGGGCGAGAAGTTGCAGAAGCAAAAGGAGGAGGTCAGGGGTGATCGAGATCAGGGTCGGAGGGCAGAAGTGGGTCACTTGAGGCAGCTTGGGGCTGCAGCGCAGAGACCCCACACAGTTCCACGCAGACTCACGCAGTCCAACGCTGGAACTGCGCAGAGAATCATGTAGAGTGACGCAGGGGCATGTAGGGGTTGTTCTGGGTGTCAGAGAATTGTCCGAGTAAGTCGAAAATTCAGTCTTAGGTGGTTCCGAATTTAGCTGCCGTATATTTTCCCTGTAAAGATATCATTTGCTGAAGAATTAATAAAACCCTTTTCTGCTGCACCGGTTTCCCACATTGGGTTTTTCTGGGGACAATTGTCCAAAAATAACTGTGTACATGTGATTGATTCTTGTGCTTATGTTCTCTACTATTTATTTCTCTGCATATGTAATTGTGAATGTTGTAGTAGTATTTATTTCGATATTTGCCGGAAGATTTCTGAATAATAACTTATTGAAATAATAAGTAGGAGAAATAAATCTATCACTGCAATTGTTTGTAAAATTTCACATGGTATCAGAGCCAAAGATGAATAACAGGGAGGGGGCATCTATCAGTGAATGAAGATCTATTGTTGCAGCAACAACGCAGAAGGGTTCACGCAATTCTCCAGGAGGGGGAAGAAGCACGATAAAACAGATAGATCATGATGTATCTGTATTGGCATCCAGACTAGAGGAAGATTTTGCATGTGTGTCGAGCACTGCGTCTTTAGATGTCTGGTATATTGACAGTGGAGCCTCTGCTCACATGACGGGAGTACGAGACTGTTTTTCTGACTACTAAGAAGAGCAGATGAATTTCAAAATAACCATGGGTAATAAAGCAAAATGCACTCCCATTGGGAGAGGTACCGTAATTTTTCAGAGCAAGGCATGGAACAAAATCCGGGCCACTAATGTACTGCATGTGCTGGGTTTGGGGATGAATCTACTCTCAGTGTCACAACTTCAAAACCGAGGATATGACGTCTACTATATTGGCAATAGAGTGTACGTCAAACACCCCAGTTGGAAGAAGAAGGTACAGATTGGGGTAAGAAGCAACAAGCTGTACAAGCTGCAGCTTGATTCTCCAATGGCACTAGTTGGCAACACAGATGAAACGGACCTGAATGAGCTATGGCACAAAAGAATGGGGCACTTGCATCATGGGGCGTTGAGAACTCTCCAGAACACTGTCATAGGTGTTTCAGAACTGAGCACCAAACGGGATGATGTTTGCAAGGGGTGCATATTGGGGAAATATGCCAAGCTAGCATATCAGAGAAGCAACAATAGGGCCAACGGTGTGTTGGATCTAATACACTCAGATATCTGCGGGCCGATGTCCACTAGAGCTCTTAGCGGTGCTGAATATTTCGTCACCTTCATTGATGACCATTTCAGGAAAACTTGGATCTACTTCTTGAAGACCAAAGATGAAGTCTTCAGTCGATTTAAAGAGTTCAAGGCTCTGGTGGAAAATCTGACAAGGAAGCGTATCAAGGTATTGCGATAAGATAATGGAGGCGAATACATTGATAAAGAATTCACTAGATTCTGTGCAAGGGAAGGCATCAAAAGAAAGTGGATAGCTCCATACAATCCGGAACAGAATAGAGTGGCAGAAAGGAAGAACCAGACTATTTCTGAAGCAGCTAGAGCTATGCTGTATGACCAAGACATGGACAAATTTCTATGGGTTGAAGCGTGTAATACAATCGTTTACATTCAGAACAAAACTCCTCACACTGCACTAGGAAAGATCACGCCAAAAGTGTCTTCACTGGTAGCAAGCCCGAAGTGAGTCACTTTAGGATCTTCGGCAGTACAGCTTACTGTCATGTACCCAGTGAGAAGAGGAAGAAGTTGGAGATGACTGCTAAAAAGGGGTATTTGGTAGGATACAGCGAGAATGCAAAGGCTTATTGCATCTACATTCCTGAGAGCAGGAAAGTAGTGGTGCGAAGAGATGTGAAGTTCATGGAGGAGAAAGCCTTCAGAAGATTACGAGAGCTGCCTTCTGCTACGCAGTCAGAGGAAGAGCCTCTGGTTCAGCCCCAACAACCAGCAACAGAAAATTCAGTTGCCTCTCCAAGGCATAGTGATCCAAAGGATGGGTATCTCGAGGATTTGCAAGAAGGAGAGCCGGTAAATCCACCCACCACCAGTGGAAGAATGAACAGGGAACTTTGGCAGATTCTGAAAGATGCAGAGGTTTTTGTCGGAATCCCCCGAAATGAGAAGAGACAGCGTAAGCAGCCTGAAAGGTATCAAGGCTTAGTTGCTCAAGTTGGAGAACCTTCCAGTTTTCAGGAAGCAGCTCAGCACCAGGTGTGGGTTGATGCAATGGTGGAAGAGTACAGTTCCATCATGACAAATGATGTCTGGGAAGTAGTAGCCAGACCACAGAAGAGATCAGTTGTAGGATCCAAGTGGATCTACAAGATCAAGTATGCTACAGATGGTAGAATCGAGGAATTTAAAGCCAGGTTTGTGGCTAAGGGGTATGCTCAGAAGGAAGGAATAGATTTTGAAGAAACCTTCGCCCTGTAGCCAGATACACATCTATCAGGTCCGTGATATCCCTTGCTGCATAGATGGGATGGGAAATTCACCAGATAGACGTCAAGACGACATTCTTGAATGGTGTGATAGAAGAAGAGGTGTATATAGAACAACCAGAGGGCTTTGAGACACATGATCAAAAAACTCATGTGTGCAGATTGAAGAAAGCATTATATGGACTGAAGCAAGCTCCTAGAGCCTGGTATGGTTGGATTGGCAGCTACTTGCAGAATATGGGATTCATCAAGGGTGAAGCAGATCCCAATCTCTACTATTTGAGTGTAGGGAGTGAGCCTTTGATACTGGTATTGTATGTGGATGATCTGTTCTGGACAGGATCATCAAGGCTCATTACAGATTGCAAGAAAAAATTGGCTGAAGAATTTGCAATGAAGGATCTAGGATGGAT
Organism: Pinus albicaulis; assembly: GCA_034641835.2. Taxonomy (NCBI): domain Eukaryota; kingdom Viridiplantae; phylum Streptophyta; class Pinopsida; order Pinales; family Pinaceae; genus Pinus; species Pinus albicaulis. The sequence goes on along the minus strand of CM076584.1, from coordinate 926,644,766 downwards.
GCACTATTTTCTGGGGTTGGAAGTTTGGCAGTAGAATGGGGAGATCTTCCTTGGTCAAGGAAGATACACTACAGAGATTCTGAAGAGATTTCAGATGGAGGATTGTAGGCCCATGACCACTCCAATGATTACCAAATAGAGGAAAATCGACACGTCCGAAGATGATGAAGCTGATCCTACGCTGTACAGACAGCTCATAGGGTCATTGATGTATCTGGTAAATACAAGGCCAGACATTTGTTATGCTGTTAATACCCTAAGTCAGTTCATGGTGGAACCGAAGAGGGCACATTGGGCAGCAGCCAAGCATCAGGTACCTTCGAGGGACAGTCGAGCTTGGATTGAAGTACACCCGTGACAGTTATGTCAGGTTGAGTGGTTTCACTAATGCAGATTGGGCTAGAAGTTCAGTTGATCGGAAGAGTACCAGTGGGTACTGTTTTAGTCTGGGATCAGGAATGAATTCATGGTGTAGTAGGAAACAGAAGTCCGTGGCACTGAGTTCAGTAGAGGCAGAGTATATGGCAGCCAACACAACTTCGTGCAAAGCCATATGTTTTAGGAAACTGCTAGTAAATCTACTCAAGGAGAAAATGGAAGCGACCCGCATTTTATGTGATAATCAGAGTTGCATAAAGCTCTCTGAGAATCCTGTGTTTCATGATAGGTCGAAACATATTGACATACGGTGTCACTTCATTAGGGACTGTGTACAATGTGGAGTTGTTAAGTTGCAATACACTCCAATAAGAGAACAAGTGGCAGACATCCGCACAAAGGCTCTTGGAAAGACAAAGTTTGTCTACTTCAGAGAGAAGATGGGGATGATGAAGAATCCCTTCCAGTTGCAGGAATGGAGGATTCAGTATTCAGAGGGAGCTGTGGTACAGAGGCAGCAAGTGACAGTGACAGTGTCAAAGGCAGCAGTACAGGGGGTAGCAATGCAACATATAGGGGGAGCAGAATCTTGAGATTAGCAGCGCAGAGGGTGCTTCAGAAGCATTGCAACATGCAACAGGCATATTGTTGGAACACCTTCCTCGCTAAGAGGGAGTGTTGATTTTTGTAGCATTCGGTAGTGTTCCAAGTCTCAAACTTTGTAGGGAGGCTTGGACAACAACATTCCAAAGAACCCAAAAATAGTTTGTGAAAATTCCACTCGGTTCAAGACTTATTAAAATAATTAATTATTTTAATGAAGACTCTAAGACTAAACTTAGGGAAATGAAATAATTAAAGGGTATTAATAATTCAGAGTGTGAATCTTCTAGAAAACATGGATCAAGTCAAGTTTTAATCTTAGCCATTGGTTAATATTTTAATCTGGGTCGTTGGTTCTCCAACTGGAAGATTATAAAAGAAGGCTTGAGGGTCACTTGGAAAATAAGACGGGCATACACTCAGTACCCGAAGGAGATCCATTCTGATGTAGAATTTGATCTCAGTGGGAGAGTTGTAGGGCAAGAAGTTGCCGAAGCAGAAGGAGGAGGTCAGGGGTGATCGAGATCAGGGTCAGAGGGCAGCAATGGGTCACTGGAGGCAGCTTGGGGCTGCAGCGCAGAGACGCCATGTAGTCTCCATGCAAACTCACGCAATCCAGTGCTGGCAGAAGGAGGAGGTCAGGGGTGATCGAGATCAGGGTCGGAGGGCAACAATGGGTCACTGGAGGCAGCTTGGGGCTGCAGCGCAGAGACGCTACGTAGTCTCCATGCAAACTCACGCAATCCAGTGCTGGGACTGCGCAGAGAATCACGTAGAGTGACGCAGGGGCATTCAGGGGCTGTTCTGGGTGTCAGAGAATTGTCCGAATAAGCCGAAAATTCAGTCTCGGGTGGTTCCTAATTTATCTGCCATATATTTTCCCTGTAAAGATATCATTTGCTGAAGAATTAATAAAACCCTTATCTGCTGCACCGGTTTTCACACATTGGGTTTTTCCGGGGACAATTGTCCAAAAATAATTGTGTACATGTTATTGATTCTTGTGCTTATGTTCTCTACTATTTATTTCTCTGCATATGTAATTTTGAATGTTGCAGTAGTATTTATTTCGATATTTGTTGGAAGATTTTTGAATAACAACTTATTGAAATAATAAGTAGGAGAAATAAATCTATCACTGCAACTATTTGAAAAATTTCACAGCTCGAACACCCTGCACAGGCGCCAACTTGCCCTAACACCACCCTGTCGCCCTAAAGTGTTCTCAGGCTCCAACCTGCCCTAGCACCATCACACTACCTTGTAGTGTTCTTAGGCTCCAACCTGAAGGAGAATCCACTCTCCTGCCTTGCACCACCCCACCACCCTATTCAACAAGCGAACCACCTTTCATATATTTTTAGACTGGATCCACCTATTTTCAATAACAATAATCACTAAAGAGCTATATTTCAACACACAAAATCGGATCTAAGAATGTGAACAATTAAAACACTAGATTGCCAGATTAATAAAATGGAAGAGGAAAATTTTAAAATTTTTGAGGAAGTCAAAAGAGTAGACTAGTTCCTACCATACTTGGGCTATGAAGAACACTTGGTCGAACTTGAGTGTTGTTCATGTATCATATGTGTTGAAGTCACATGCAACATTCAAGGATTACCCCACGAGCATCAACTAAGACACTTGAAATTTGTAAGTATGTTTGGAGAGGTTGGTCCTATGAGAATGCAACCTAAGCACTGTAAGGTGAACTCTAAACCTAATCTAATGCAAGAGGGTAGAACCCTAGGATGTTGATACTCAATGAAAAAAATTTGGAGTCTAAATGATCAAGGAAGAAAATAGGTAGAACCATAACTTATTGTTTTTATCTGGAGTGTAAAAACTCTGGTAAAACTTGATAAATATATATTATTAATGATGAAAGATGAGATGATTACAATGAGGGATCGCCTGGGCTTAAATACAGCCTCAAGGTGTCCCTTGGTGAAGAGGCATGATCTTTGATCATGCCCTTTCAGTTAATAACCTAAGATAACTAAATCTAATTAATAAATAATAAAATATACATAACATTGCCCCTCTCTTAAAGATGCTTTGTCCTCAAAGCATATGTAATCGATGGACAACGTTGACGAATGTCTGGTTTCCGCGAGCGGCGAGTTCGTGCTTCCCATATTTTAAAAAGGTCATGGAGCATATTCTCGAGTTCAGTCTGTTGTTGATCTGGATAGTGAAAATATCTGATATCGACAGGGTCAGATCCTGTCTTGATTTCTGGAGACTCTTCATGGCTCCCTTTTGAAGATAACATTTCTAACTGCTGACATTGTACTGTAGATACGACTTGATTTCCTGGGGCTTGGAATCCATACAACTTGTATTTCTGCCCTTTCCACTTAAAACTTATAAACTGCTTCTGATGGTTGGCAGAATAAGTACCTAGAGTTCGTAGCCATTGAATTCCTAAGACCACATCTACTCCTCGTAATGGAACCGTGTAGAACGGAGATTCTAAATGAAAGTCTTTAATCTGCAATTTGACTTTATGGCATTTTCCTACTTGTTCAATCTTCTTACCGTCGGCCACCATTACCTTCATATTAGGCATGGGAAAAGTAAATAGGTTGAGTCTTTTGGCCATGGTGGAATCTAGAAAATTATGCGTGCTGCCTGTGTCTATTAGGACCATTACATTGTTGTTCTTAATGTGTCCTCTTAATCTTAGGGTTTGAGGTTGTAATATGCCTGTCATAGTCGATAAGGATACTTGCGGAATAGTTTCGCCCTCCACTTCTGGAGAGAACTCTAAATTGTCTTCTAATCCTTCTATACACGAATCAGTACTGTTAGTGTCGTTAGTTGCTTCACAACTGTATAGATTTTTTGCTTTTCCATTAGCACATCTGTGCTTAGGGTCCCAGTTTTCACCGCAACGTTTGCACTTGCCTTCTCGTATTCTTTGTTTTTCTAGACTAGATTTTTCGTCTTCACGAGGATGGACAGGGACATATGTTGTGTCAACTACATTTTCAGATTGAGGAAACCGTCGTCTCGAATATACTTTTTCTGGTTTTGATAATCTTTCCAATTTCTTTTCAGCAGCTTTTACTTTTTGCCTTGCTACTTCTACAGACGTGATTTCATGTAGTTCTAGTTCTTCTTGAATGTGGACTTTAAGTCCCGAGATGTAAGACTGGATTAGACGAGATTCCGACAATCCGGGTACTCGTGTTGCCAAAGTCTCCCATTCTCGCGTGTACTCATCCACATCTCCTTTTTGGCGTAATTTGATAAACGTTGAAAAGAACTTTTCTTCTTTTATGCCTTGAAACCTTTTGAAGAACGCATCCCTAAATTTCCTCCAACTAATAGCGAGCGTCGTCTTTTTCCACCACATATACCAATTATATGCTTCTCCTTCCATTTTCATGGAAGCATGTTTAATTTTTTCATCATCACTAGTAATGTCATATATTTCAAAATATTCTTCTGCCTTATTAAGCCACGCAACGCTATTCTTTTCATTACCATCAAATTTGGGTAGGTCAATCTTGGCTTTGCGCTGATATGCTAATGGTGGAACAAGGAGGGGATATTGATTGGCGAATGCATTCCAGAGCTGCTTGTTTTGAAAATCTGCATTACTATCTTCTTGATGATGTGGGGAATCGGTTTTTTCCTGATGCTCGTCCGAGTTCCCTGAATCTGCGGTACTGTTTTGTTGATTTGGTTCCCTGTTAGGAGATGTTGGGGATTGTGTCTGACCCAACTTATCTATTTTATCATTTAGTTTGTTGAAAAGTTCTTTCATACTGTTCATTGTTTCTGTGGTTTCGTGATGATTTAGCCATATTTGTCTTTCTATGCGATTTGTTGTATCATGGATTTTTTTTATGTCGTTGGAGTGCCCTGAAACTGTACCTTCCAGATTGACTAATCTTTTTCCGAATTCTTCGGAATTGTTAGTGATTTGCTTCTCAAGATCTCCCAATTTCTTCTGAAATTCCGCCATCGACATTGACGAAGACATCGAGCGTGTATGAGGTGGGGAATATCTTTCTGCCAGTTTTCTCTTCTTTTTTTTTTCTAAAATTAATTAATTAATTAATATTTAATTAATTAATTAAATTAATTTTTTTGAAATAATAATAATAATTTCTATTATTATTATTATTATTATATATATATATATTTTAAATAATAATAATAATAATAATTATTATTATTATTTTATTATTTGAATTATATATATATATATATATATATATATAATGTTTTTTTTTTAAAGGTCACTTTGTTTTGAAAAGGCACGTTGTTTTGAAAATGGGAAATGGGTTTTAATACCATGGGCAATTACCATGGGCCCAAAAACCACGAGCTTGTAAACCACGAGCCTCTTCCCTTTTAATTTTACTTTTACTCTTCCTTTTTAATTTAACTGTCTTCACATGTACGTATATCTCTCTTTTTACTTTTTCTTTTTTTCTTTTAATTTTATTAAATATATATATATATATATATATATATATATATATTATATTTCTCCCTTCTTTTTTAATTCTGGGTGATCACACAGATCCCTAAGAGCGATGGCTCCGATACCAATGGAGTGTAAAAACTCTGGTAAAACTTGATAAATATATATTATTAATGATGAAAGATGAGATGATTACAATGAGGGATCGCCTGGGCTTTAAATACAGCCTCAAGGTGTCCCTTGGTGAAGAGGCATGATCTTTGATCATGCCCTTTCAGTTAATAACCTAAGATAACTAAATCTAATTAATAAATAATAAAATATTCATAACATTATCGTGTGGCATGATGCCGCTCTTTGACTTTGTAGTAGCTCCTTCCTCCAACATATCTGCAATTTACAAGATAGAAGCAAGGAAAGATAAGTTTCTTCCAATCATTCTCCAACAAGATACAAATGAGTGGGAGATCTCTTATATAGGATAAAACCTCAACAACCTTATGAATAAATAATAATAGTTATAGAACCTTCAATGCCAAAATTGAAACTCTCTAACAAACTTAGAGAGAAATACAATAAAATACATGCATTGGACAATACAACTTCTTAAAATGGTGTGCTATCTCCAAAACCATGGTCTAAAACCATTTTTGGAAAGTGTGAGTGGTCCAAGGAATAAGTGCACCCCCATAAGGTGCTCTAATGACCCATATGTGTGGCTCCAAGAAGTGGGATGTTGAGTGGTCAAAACATTGCAATAATTTCCTCATAATAAACTTTAATAGCATCATAACTATGCAAACTTTTTCTTGATTGGCTATTATAACTACATTTTGGAAATCCTATAGCCATTCTACATTTAATGGAATTGATTTTACATAATTCCGGGCATTTTGCAAACAATAATTGTTCCTAAAATAGGTCAAGTCTAGGAGAGAGAGGCTTGGTTGGTTGAAGAGGAAGGCCTAGTATTTGGAGGTAGTCCAAAATATCCTAGGGCCACTTTTCGCAAGTGCATAGGGGTTGTATGAGAGAGGGAGGGGCTGATTTGCTAGTGAGGGAGGCCGATTTCTCCAAGGGACAAAATCTTCTAGGAGGGTCGATTTTTAGTGGGCCGAATTCATTGAGGCCAATTTCCAGAGGGGCTGATTTTTAGGTTCCGAGCAGTTGTAATTTTTCTGTGTTTTCTCTATGGGTCTAGGCCCTGATTTTCTTGAGTAATATACAATGAAGGAATAATGTTTTGGGGAATTCTTTTTTGCTATAATGTGTTTGATTTTCCCTATCTTTATTTCCGATGCATTTTAATTTATGAAAGTTAAAATACTAATGATTTTATTTTCCAACAATTTTCATATTTTATTGAGTAAATAATTTCTGGGTATAAAATAATTGTTGAGGTTCAAATAAATCAGATCCGGTATTAGAGATTTAACATGGTATTAGAGCAATAGAAACTTTGTGGCAGAGATCTTACAACACGAAGGTTTTACATATAGTTTGGAGGGGGCTTAAAACTTTAGTCCATCGAAGGAGAGGATCACAATTGTTTTGATGGAAAATAGCCTATGGGAACTTGTAATAAAAGAGATTCAAGTTCCTTCGGATCCTACACAAGCAGCCAAACACAATCTGAAGGATGTGAAGGGTAGAGGGATCGTATAGGATGTTGTGAAGGATCACATAATTCCTCACTTATCAAGGAAGCATACAATTCACCAAATGTGGTTAACGTTGATGAGCCCGTGCCAAAATAGCAACCAAAATAGGAAGATGGTGCTAAGAGAGAAACTAAGAAACATAAGAACGGACAGATCGGGAATTGTAGCCTCATACTTCATAAGATTCTAACAGGCTCGTGATGAACTGTCAGCTATTAGGGAAGCTGTGGATGAGGGTGAACTTGTCAAGATAGCCCTGAGTGGTTGTACCAAGCAATGGACTACCTTTGTAATAGGTATCCTTGCTAGAGACAAGCTTCCTAATTGGACCAGGTTGTAGGGCGACTTCACCCAAAGGGAGATATTGGAGACTTCAATATCTGGTGGACAACGTATAGGTCGAGGTGGATATGAAGAACCTACTTGTGCTAGACAATTAAAGAAAGGCAAGGGAAAAGACAAGCAAAACTAAAGTGGAGGAGGATCTTCCTAGGGAGAGAAAAAGGACATGAGAAAAATCAAGTGCTTTGCATGTCACAAGTATGGCCACTATGCTCGATAGTTCCCCAACAAGAACAAAGGAAAAGGGAAGACATCAACCGTTGCATCTGCACAAATGGATGAATTAGTTGAGAATTTCGAGAAGGAGTTTGTATTGCTGTTGAGTCTTTTAGGCACCCTGACACATGGTGTATGGTTTGTGGACAACGAAGCTTCTCATCATATGATGAGATCTTGTGACCTCTTCACCAATATGGCCAAGGAGCACCATGATCTTCATGTGGAGCTTGGTGATAATGCCAGGTATGCATTGGAGGGTATTGGCAAAAGACATTTCCATTAGGACTTTGTTAAATTTAGATAACCATGGTGTGTTCTATGCTTAATGCAAATTTACTTCAATCTTTCTTAGGTCCGATCCAAATTAGCAATGACATAAACATGATAGTAAAATGCTGATAGAACACAATAATAGATCAATAGAAGACAAGCCAATAATATAGATCAGATTTTACAATTCTTCTTGTCCAACAAAGATATAGGATGGTGTGCGTTACGACAGTCAACAAGATGCTTTAGCCAACAAAGTCTTTCTTAGATCAGCCAACCTCCAAGTGTTACACCCACAGGCCTCAAAGACAGCTCATCAAAAGTCAACGCTGGTCAACCAAAAGTCAACGTAGGACAACAACAAAAAGTCAACGCAACAGATTAGGGCTTTGGTCAAACAACTCCTTTTCCCTCTATTTTTGTGCCCAGCTGTACGGCCTCCAAAAATCGAAATTTCAGCAAAATTTTGAGGTCAAACGGTCAAGGGTTGACCATGGTCAACGCTTTAGCAAATCAACCCTAAACAGATCCGCAGAAAAACAACAGCTCCAGCTCTGCACGTGTGAAGGGAAGAGGCCTCCAAAGGCTATCGAACCAATCAGATCACAATGAGAGATGTGTGATGAGTTGATGAGCAAATGACCTCCAAGTCTCTCCAATTTATATCCATCAGTGAGGGTGTGTGACACATCTATTAGGCTTGTGAGCCTACATTACAAATCTAGTCGAGCTTGCACATGTGTGGAAAATAAATTCAAAATATATGTTCTGCTCATCCAAACAAGATGATCTTTAGATCAATCATGCACCTCTCTGAAAGAGGAATCCAACAAAAATATGACCATCATCATATGAGCAGTGCAACATGGAGTTTGGACCTAGTTGCCCAAAATTAACACTCCCTCTCAACTAGGGAGAACTCCATCTGTCCACCCATGCCATCCATCAGTGCCATCATGTACTATCATCTAGCATTGTGCGTCATCTTGCAGTAACTTGCTTTGTTGGCTCCTCTTCTCAAATGGAACAAAAGTTTGTCACAAAGACATCACACTAGTTGACCCAAAGTCAGCTTAGAGGTTAAAACCTCTCTTGGACTCAAAAAAGTCTCACACTAACCCGAAGTCAGTTTAGAGGATAAAACCTCAATAGACTAAAAAAGAGTCACATACTAACTAGAAGTTAGTTTACCGACCCGAAGTCAGTTTAGAGGTAAGAACCTCATCATATTTGATCCCAGATCAAGGTGTTGGACATGTGCCATCCTAGACATAGAGAGTACGACAATCTTCGATGCGTCCTTCGGTCTTGCTATTGGTCTCTATCCACATTTCCAACATCATTGGCCAAATGAGAGGTACTTCCCATGAGTCTGAAACTCCATGGGTAGGATGCGTGCGGGGCATAGATCAGAGAGAGGTGAACCAACTCAATGTCATAATGGTGGGGTAGAAGCACAATAAGGTTCCGCAAGCCTAGCCCCGTGTGTGCTTATAGCTCCAAGAAGCTATCCCCAAGCCCCTTGGAGCTCCCCAAGCTCTTAGTCCAACTCAAGCAGGACCCTCAGAATAGTGTCTTTCCATGATTCCAAGCTTCTCATGGAAGGTTAGGAACTTGACCTTCCCCAGGGGCTTCATGAGAATATCCACGACCTGCTCATTAATTCCTATATGATCGAGCCTTACAGCACCTCGCTGTACCATATCCTGGATAAAGTGGTACCTGATATCAATATGCTTGGATCGATTGTGGAACACGAGATTCTCAGAAAGACGAATCCCACTCTGGTTATCACAAAGGATAACGATGGTATCTAGCACATGCCCAAACAATTCACTGAAGAGCTTTCACAACTAAACAACTTCACAATAGGCCATACTTGCTGCAATGTATTCGGCCTCAGCGATGCTCAAAGCCTTCGACTTCTTCTTCCTGCTCATCCAAGATATCGAAGCAGAACCCAAGGTGAAGCAGCATCCTGATGTACTCTTGCGATCCACCACACTGCTAGCCCAATCAACATCAGTATATCCATGGAATCTCAAACTCCCGACAGTGTATCTCAGCCCATGGTTGATTGTGCCCCGAAGATATCTTAATAGATTCTTGGCACCAATTCAGTGAATGTGATGAGGATCAACCATATGTTGACTCAAAGTGTTCACGACAAAACATACGTTCGGATGAGAGTTCACTAGGAACATCAGGGCCCCCACAAGTTGTCGATACTCGGTAGGATTTGCCAGCATGGGCCCAACAACGTTTCCACACAGCGTCTTAAAGTTAAGTTCCATCGGTGTCGACACAGACTTATAGTCCACCATACCAAATCTCTCCAGTAGCTTCACGACATATTTTCCTTGAGAAAGGAAAATCTCGCCTGGCCTCTGCTAGACCTCCAAGCCTAGGAAGTAATGCATCAGTCCTAGGTCTTTCATCTCAAACTCGAAAGCTAGCTCCCTCTTACGCTGATGAATGAGAGGGTCAGCACCTGTCAGGAAGAGATCGCCCACATAAAGAACCAGAATGAGAGGCCTTTCTCTATCAACATTAAAATAAAGGTTTGGATCAACATTACTTCGAGTGAAGCCCAACTTCATCAAGTAGCTATCTATCCTCTCATACCAAGCCCTGGGGGGCTTGCTTCAACCCATAGGGGGCTTTCTTTCACCTGCATGCATAGGTGTCTCTATCTTGGACTTCGAACCCTAGAGGTTGCTCCACATACACCTCTTCCTTTATAGAACCATGCAGAAAAGCAATCTTCACATCCATCTGATGGAGACTCCATCCTTGTGTTGCAGCAAGGGCAATGATAGATCGGATGTTGGTATAGCGGGCCACAGGTGAAAATATATCATCATAATCTATGCCTTCTTTTTGAGAGAAGCCTCGGGCAATAAATCTTGCCTTGTACTTTTCAACACTACCATCAGATCCATGCTTGATCTTATAGAGCCATTTCGAGGTGAAACCAAATTTGTCCTTCGGTCTCGGGACCACTTCCCAGAGATCATTTTTCATAATGGACTTATATTCTTCGTGCTTAGCATCCTTCCAAACTTGATGCTTTACGGTTTCTTCAAATGATGCAGGCTCAGATTGTACAATCGTACTCATGGCTGCTATACCCTTGGTATCTCTTCGGCTTCTTGCTTTCACGGAATGTCCCGCTTGGGGCAATATGTCTCTCGGCATCTGCGAGAGTATCCCTGAGCTTTGAGGGTCTTCTCTTATTGAAGGCGCTGGATCAATAGGATCAATAGGTCCTTCAACATCGGGCATCAGTTCATCCTTCGGCTGTTCCTGCTTCCTTGCTTCTTCATCTTCTTTGTCTTGCTTGGAGATAGGAAGATTTCTCACTTTTTTGAGGGCATCATCTTCATCGAAGGTGACATCGTGGCATATCTCCACTTCTCTTTGACTAGACACATAGATTCTATATGCCTTCGAAGTGTCACTGTAGCCCACAAACATTCTCTTCTTTCTAGAAGCATCCAGCTTGCTTCTCTTTTCTTTCGGCACATGAAAGTAAACAGGACAACCAAAAACTCTAAAATGAGAAACATCAAGTTTCTTACTAGAGAAGACTTCTTTGGGAGTTTTGGAGTCTAGAGCGGAATGGTGGCATCTATTTTGAACGTACACAGCAGTGTTCGCAACTTCTCCTCATAGAAACTTAGGAAGACCTTGGTCACATAACATGGCACGGGCAACTTCCACAATGGTCCTGTTCTTTCTTTCAGCAACACCATTTCTGCTCAGGAGTATACGCAATTGTGGTCTCCCTCTTAATACCAGCTTCTCTGCAAAAGTCATTGAATTCATTTCACTCATACTCGGTCCCATTGTCGGTCCTCAAAAATTTGATTCTCTTCTCGGTTTGATTTTCCACCAAGGCCTTGAAGGTACAAAACCATTTGAATGCTTCATCCTTCATCTTCAAGAAATATTTCCAGGTCTTGCGAGAGAAGTCATCTTCAAAAGTCATGTAATAGGAACATCTTCCCAAGTTGTCACAGACGGCATACCAGATAAATCAGAATGTATCAACTGCAAGATATCAGTTGTCTTTGTGACACTTGAGGGGAATGGTCCCCTTGTATGCTCTCCTTCGGTATAACCCTGACATATACCTTCAAGATCATCTCTAAATTCGGGCATTACTGTCACCACCTTCCTTGCTTCGGGAAGGGCTTTGTAATGAAGGTGTGCAAACCTACGGCCCCATAACTCTGTTTGATGAGTTGTATCACATGACATAGCCCCCAATGGACTTCATCCAACCTGGTAGATTGTATGAACTCTAAAACCAATATTTAGAGCTTCCTTGAAGTTCTTCTTCCAGATACGTACCTTTCCATTAACGAATGCCACCTTGAACCCTTTGTCTTCCATTGCTGAAATAGACACAAGGTTCTTCTTCAAATCGGGTATGTACAACACATCTTGTAAACAGAGGACTTGACCTTGAGACAAATGAAGGGTCACAGTTCCTGTCTCTTTCATGGGATAGGTGGCATTATCTCCAAGAATAATTTCTAGATTAGTATCCTTCTCAATCAAATCAGAGAGGGCTTCTTTATAACCAGTGAGGTGCCTTGAAGCACCACTATCAATCAACCAGACATCCAGGGCAGATACAAGAATAAATTCATTTCTCTTATTATCAACAACATTAGACTCATCGTACCTGAAATTTCTTGACCTCTTGAAAGGTTGCCCATTAACACTACAATCAGAGGGAGCCTTCCTTTTTCCTTTGAACCTGTTGTTCCTTTGATTGCCATTCCCCCTGGAGTTGTTGTTGTCATCATCCCTGGGAGAGTCCCTTCTATTAGGGCACTCTCTTGCACAGTGACCAAACTTGTTACAAGTGTAACATCTTCCCTTCCTTCCTTTGGGTGCTCTTCCATGGTTTTGATTTCTCGGATCTCCATTGTTTCTCTTCTTTGCATGAGCGGTGAAGGCAGTAGGGTCACCTACATTTCCATTAGAGGGAGGATCTCTCTCCATCATTCTTGTCTCCTCTTGAGTGCATCTCGTCAAAATTTCATCAAAATCAAGAATCACATTATTATTAAGAATAGTATTATTGAATACATACCAATCACGGGGGAGACCTCCAAGCGCAATAAGAACCATCTCTCGATCAGCTATTGCTTCCCCAATAGCTAGGAGGTTATTCCTGATTTTAGTGAGCCTCATAAAATAAGATTGAATGGATTCATCTTTGCCCTTCTTGATATTCTTCAATTGATTCTTGAGGAAAAGGATTTGATTAGCATTGCTAGCCCTGAACATGCTAACCAACTTATCATGCATCTCTTTATATGTGCTCAACTTAGAAATGTAAGTAACCAAGTGCTTATGAATAGCATCCCGGATAATCATCTTTGCTTTGATTTCCCCTTTTCTATACTTCGCCTTTGTGGCAACAGTTGCATTTGATTGAGGCTCTTGAATCTTCCCCTGCGCATAGTCCATGACATCTTGATCTTCTTATGCCAAATCCAAGGACATCTTCCATGCATGATAATCAGACTTATCAACCAATTTATCATCAGTCTTGAAACCCTTATTGGTTGAGGAGGCCATTGGTCCTTGATCGGATTTCTTCTTCGGTGATTGCTTCTCACACTAGCTTGGACTTTGTCTTCACCTCTGCTTTGATTCCATGTTAAATTTAGATAACCATGGTGTGTGCTATGCTTAATGCAAATTTACTTCAATCTTTCTTAGGCCCGATCCAAATTAGCAATCACATAAACATGAAAGTAAAATGCTGATAGAACACAATAATAGATCAACAGAAGACAAGCCAATAATATAGATCAGATTTTATAATTCTTCTTGTCCAACAAAGATATAGGATGGTGTGCGTTACGACAGTGAACAGGATGCTTTAGCCATCAAAGTCTTTCGTAGATCAGCCAACCTCCAAGTGTTACACCCACAACCCTCAAAGACAGCTCATCAAAAGTCAATGCTGGTCAGCCAAAAGTCAACGCAGGACAACAATAGAAAGTCAACGCAATAGATTAGGGCTTTGGTCAAACAAGTCCTTTTCCCTCGATTTTTGTGCCCAGCTGTACGACCTCCAAAAATCGAAATTTCAGCAAAAGTTTGAGGTCAAACTGGGTTGACCACAGTCAACGCTGGTCAACGCTTTAGCAAATCAACCCTAAACAGATCTGTAGAAAAACAACAACTCCAACTCTGCACGTATGAAGGGAAGAGGCCTCCAAAGGCTATCAAACCTTTTAGATCACAATGAGAGATGTGTGATGAGTTGATGAACAAATGACCTCCAAGTCTCTCCAATTTATATCCATCAGTGAGGGTGTGTGACACATCTCTTAGGCTTGTGAGCCTACATTACAAATCTGGCCGACCTTGCACATGTGTGGAAAATAAATTCAAAATATATGTTCTGCTCATCCAAACAAGATGATCTTTAGATCAATCTTGCACCTCTCTGAAAGAGGAATCCAACAAAAATATGACCATGATCATATGAGCAATGCAACATGGAGTTTGGACCTAGTTGCCCAAAATTAACAGACTTTAAAAGACTTATGAAGGTGAAGGAAGTATTGTATGTAACTAGGTTGGAGAAGAACTTGCTCTTTGTTTCGACTATTGAGGATAAAGGACTTGAAGTCAATTTCATGGGAGGTGAACTATCTGTCAGGATGAAAGAAGTTAATCTTAGTATAAGGCGAGTGATAAGTTGTGGAGAGAGTAAGTTGTATCTGTTGAGAGGACAACTAGTGAAGGCCCTTGTACATGACAGTGACAACCAAGGTGAGCTTTTGCATAGGAAAATGGGCCATCTACGCAACAGGGCTCTACCACTATTACAAGAGATGTACATTGTTCTTTTGGAGTTTAGTGTGGAGGGAGATGGTGTGTAAAAAGGATGTGTGCTTGACAAGCGTGCCAAAGCAACATTTCCTAATAGCGAGACCATGTCCAAGGGCGTGTTGGATTTGGTGCATTCCAATATTTGTGGTCCTATTTCAGTGGAGTCTATTTCTGGGCGTAATTATTTTGTGACCTTCATAGATGACTATTTCAAGAGGACATGGATTTACTTCTTGAAGGCCAAGGATGAGGTCTTTGGTTGATTCCAAGGGTTTAAATATCTTGTAGAGAACCACATTGGGAAGAAGATCAAAGTCTTGAGATCAGATAATGGGGGTGAGTATACCTCCAATGAGTTCAAGGGTTTCTCCAGGGAGGCATGATTCAAGAAATAGCTGATAATGCCCTACAATCCACAACATAATGGAGTGGCATAGAGGAAGAACAAGATAATAGTTAAAGAAACAATGGTAAGGATCCATGATCAGGAGTTGCCTATGTTCTTGTGGGAAGAGGTTTGTAACACTAGTGTACCTACAAAACACGAGTCCTCACAAGGTAGTGGAGGAAAAGACTATTGAGGAGGCGTTTACATGAGTGAGAGCAAAGGTGAGTCATCTTCGTATTTTCACTAGCCTAGTGTATGTCCATTTTGCATAAGAGAAAAGGACTAAGTTGGAGCCCTCATCTGAGAAAGGGATTTTCATTCAATACAATGAGATCTCAAAGGCCCACATGGTCTACATTCTGGGGCAGAGGAAGATAATAGTTATTTTGGATGTTAGATTTGGGGAGGGTAGGACCTTTAGGAGGTCACATGAGACAATTCCAACATTGGCAAAGGATCGAGAGAAAGAGGCTTGAAAGGTTGAGTAGGGACCGACAACACCAACAACAAGATCACAACCTTTTGATAAGGAGGAGGAGCAAGATGTTCGTTTGAGCTCTACTAGGAGGAGGCCGAGATGGGTCGAGTAGACCTTGAGGGATATGGAGGATCCTAGTAGGACCTTCAGGGAGAGTAGACCATCATCCTGATTTTCCATTTATCTTGCGTTGATGAACAACATCAGTGGGTTCGAGCCTTCTACCTTTAAGGAGGCAACGAACCAACAGGTTTGGAGGGATGCCATGGTGGAAGAGTAAAGTTCCATCGTGAGAATGATGTGTGGGAGATAATATCGAGGCTTGAGGGGAAGTTAGTGGCCACTTCTCGATGGATCTACAAGATCAAGCATGCAGTAGATGACAGTATCAAGAAGTACAAAGCGAGGTTCTTGGCAAAAGGGTTCGCCCTGGAGGGAATGGATTACGAGGAGATATTTGCATTCGTTTCTAGAAATGCATCTATTAGGGTAGTTATATCTATTGCTTCAGGGTTGGAGGATTCATTAGATGGATGTGAAGACTGCTTTCCTCAATGGGGTAACAAAGGAAGAGGTGTATATTGAGTAGCCTCAGGGATTTGAGGTGCATGGGAGCAAGTTTGATGGATGTAGATTGAAGAAGGCATTATATGGACTCAAGTAGGCACCTCACATATGGTACTCTAGGATTGATGGGTACCTACTGTTGATTTTTGTGTAGCATCAGGAGGTATTCCTGCATGCCAAGAGGCCTCCAATGTTGGCCTAGAAAAATTGTGGAAATTAAAATAAAATAAAATTTATTTTTGGGTTTCATGTAGGCTCAAAATGGAGAAGTTGGCATAGCCACTAAGGCATCCAAGATTGTATTCAGAACTACTACTTAATAATAGAAACCCTCAGGTGCTGCATCGATTTTCTCACATTGGGTTTTTCTGGGGACTTAATCCAAAAATAACGGTGTAAATTGTGTGTGTGTTTATTTCTTCTTGCTCAGTTCTTGTTTTCGCATATAATTTGATTAGTGAAAGTTGCAGTTGTATTTACTTCGATATTTACAGTTTAACACCGTAAATAACTTGCATGGAATTAACAAGAGGAGAAGGAATATCAGATTGCTACAATATGGATTCGGGATTACGAATTTTCACATGGTATCAGAGCGCAGGTGAAGCAAGGGAGTAGAGCCGGAGAGCCCAATGTTGAGTAGAAGAGGGAGATCGAAGAGCTGCGTAGGAAACTGATCGAATCCCTAGAGGGGTTGCGCAGTCCAGTGCCAGGAGGGAAAGACTTTCATGGAAAAATATCTCTCTGAGTTAGTCGACAGAGAGAAAGATTTCCAAATCGAAATTTTCCGGTGACAGAGGGAGCAATGCAACAGTTTTAGCGCAGAGTAGTCTTCAGGCGAGAAAATTTATCTGCAACATTTTCTAGTGCAGAAAAATGTCAGAAGAAGGAAGAGCATACTGAGGGAATTTTGACCTCAGAGAATTTCTTGCCCAAGAAATTCTAATTTCCCACGCAGAAGCAGTAGTAATCGAGATTTGTTTTGCTCACTCCAGTAGGGAGTGTGTAGAGCCAGTTGCGCAGAGGGCTAGGGGCAACATTCGACATTTGTTTGGGTGAGATGGCAACACACGAGGCTGAGAGATCAAGATCGTTTGGAGGGTACCTTGAACTATGCGATCTGGAAGGCAAGGATGTCCTTCCTTTTGGATGAGCATGATCTCAAGGCATTTATCAATAATGTGGTAGCTGTCCTTGTAGATTTGGATCTATTGAAGGCCTACAAGACGAATATGGCAAAAGCCAAGAGGCTAATCCTTGACGGAGTGAGGGCTCACATTGTTTCACACATTTTTGGCAAAGGGATTGCCAAGGAGATGTGGGATGTTTTGGCTACATTGTATGAAGGATCTTCCGAGCAACGGAAGATGTTCTTGGAGGAAAATATGAGATCTACAAGGATGTAGAAGGGGGAGCACATGGATCTGTTCCTTTCAAAGCTTCAAGAAGTTCGATATCAGCTGGCAGTTGTAGGGTCAGTGCCTGAGGCCACGAAGATGGTAGGATTGGCCCTGAATTCAGTCTCAGAAGAATGGGAAGTCTTTGTCCAGAGTATACTGGGCAAAGAGAAGTTGCCTGTTTGGGAAGGAATATGGGCTGCTCTTCAGCAGGAAGAGATGAGGCGAGACTTAGTCAAGTGCAAGCTTGATGGCAACAACAACAGTGGGACGAAGCCCCAGGAGGAGGAGAATGTAACCCTTGCATCAAAGGGGCAACAGGAGCAGCGGAGGCGGAATAAGGACATCTCAAAGATCAAATGTTTCTGGTGTGGTGAGCTTGGTCACTACGCTACGCAATGTCCTCCCAAGAAGAAGAAGGACAAAAATGGGAAACATGATTCGTAGGCTGCAACCGCAAGGATCGAGGAGGAGTTTGTGATGATTGTCAACATACCTCGAGGGGAGAGTTGGGGTGATCTGGTACTGTAGTTCGAAATGGCTATAGATGGGCAGGATCCTTGAGGAGTCCACCTCTTGGATCAATACCTTGCTATAGGAGCCCATATCAGAAGTAGCAGGATGGACCGGTGTTGGTTGGTGCAGAGGAGTGCCAGAGTAACAATTGTAGTGGCTAGGAGCACCAAAGAGCGAGCAAATCAAAGCAGAGTTGGTAGCAGTGCAGTTGGCACAGTGCAGAATCAACAGTAATGTAGGGGCTTCAGAGGGTCAAAGCAGAGACTACCAGCAGTGAGATCTCTATCAACAAATGCATCATGCTGAACACCCTTGGTTCAGTATTTTGGATGTTTTTCTATTGCAACAATAGTAGAGTTGCAGTGCAGATGCAATTGGCAGCAACATGCAGAGTCAACAACAACATAGATGCATCATTTGTGTAGTAGTTGGTGGGCAGTGATGTCAGAGATCAGTAGCGCAGAGGGAGATGTTACAGAGTCAGGGTGATGCTTCAGCAAGTTGCATTACTGGAGAACATTCCTCGCTAAGAGGGAGTGTTGATTTTTGGTAGCATTGGATGTGTTCTAAGCCTCAAAATTTGCAGGGAGGCTATGACTCATGTATTCCATAATACCCAAAAATCGTTTTGGGAAATTCCACCCAGAGGAGGTTTAAAGCGAGTTCGGGAACCCTCTCCCTTTGGTTCTTCGCGGTTCGTCCCTCGCCAAAAGCAAGGCAATGTTCGTTGGAGATGCTATCAATTCATGTGCATATGTAGCTAGAAAATTCCACTGGCTCTCTATTCCCTCCCCTCAATCGAGGATTAGATTAGAGTAAAGCCGACCCCGGGTCAACGATTAGGCGTTTTTGGTTGATGATGATTTAAGCTTTCTACCTTCCAAAGTGGGTAGTCTTATTAAAGTTATTAATTATTTTTAATGGATGCATAAGTTTAAACTTAGGAAATTAAAATAATTAAAGTGAATTAATTAATTTGGGTGTTGAACTTTTAGAAAAAGACAAAGATCAAGTCAATATGATCTGAGCCATTGATTAGAATCTAATCTGGGCCGTTGATTTGTCAACGAGAAGATTATAAGGAATTCTATGGGCATTTGGAAAACACATAGAGTGAGATCAAGAGATCGATTTCTCAAGTGAGTAGCACAATAGTTGCCAGAGAGATCATCGAGGGGATTTCTGTGAAATTTTCAAGCTGAAAACTATACAGTTGTAGTGATAGATTTATTCCTCCTACTTATTATTTCAATAAGTTATTTTGAGAAATCTTGTGGCAAATATCGAAATAATTACTACTGCAACATTCACAAATACATATGCAGAGAAATGAACAGTAAAGGACATAAGCACAAGAATCAATCACATGTAAAAAGTTATTTTTAGATAATTGTCCTCGGAAAAACCCAATGCGGGAAAACCGGTGTAGCAGATGAGGGTTTTATTAATTCTTCAGCAAATGATTTCATTACAAGGAAAAATATTGGCAGATAAAATCTGAAACACCTGCGACAGAATTCCCCGGCTCCCTCCGACAAATCTCTGACTCTTTGATCAACCTTTGCTATCTCCTCTGCCTGTCTACGTGTTTCTTTGTGCAGTCCCAGTGTTGGACTGCGTAAGTCTGCGTAGGGTCTGCGTGGGTTCTCTATGCTGCAACCCAGAGCTGCCTCCAGTGGCCTACTGCTTCCCTCTGTCCTTGACCTCAATCACTTCTGACTCCCTCATGCTTCTGCTTTTGCAAACTCTTTGCCCGTCAACTCTCCCATTGAAATCGAATTCTCTTACTTCAGAATCGATCTCCTTCAGGTACTGAGTGTATGCCCAACTTGTTTTCCAAATGGCCCTCAAGTCTTATTTTATAAACTTCTCGTTGGAGAACCAACAATCCAGTTTAGAAGTTTAATCAATGGCTAAGATTAAAACTTGACTTGATCTTCGTTTTCTAGAAGATTCACACTCTGACTTATTAATACCCTTTAATTATTTCATTTCCCTAAGTTTAGACTTACGGTCTTCATTAAAATAATTAATTATTTTAATAAGTCATGAACCGAGTTGAATTTCCACAAACGGTTTCTGGGTTCTTTTGAATACTGCTGTCCAAGCCTCCTTGCAAAGTTTGAGACTTGGAACACTTTCCGATGCTACAAAAATCAACGCTCCCTCTTCGCAAGGAAGGTGTTCCAACAATATGCCTACTGCATGCTGCTCTGCTTTTGAAGCACCCTCTGCACTACTGATCTCTGGATGCTGCCCTCATTTGCTGCGCTGCTGTCTTCTGTACCGCTGCCTTTGACACTGCCATTGTCACTGTTGCATCTGTACTACAACTCCCTCTGAATACTGACCCTATCCATTTCTGCTACTGGAATGGATTATTCATCATCCCCATCTTCTTTCTGAAGTAGAGAAACTTATTCTTCCTCAGAGCTTTTGTGAGGATGCCTGCCACCTGTTCTCCTGTTGGAGTGTACTGCAACTGAACAACTCCACGTTGTACACAGTGCTTGATGAAGTGACACCTGATATCAATATGCTTCCACCGATCATGAAACACGAGGTTTTTAGAGAGCTTGATGCAACTGTGATTATCACATAAGATACTGGTCGCTTCCATTTTCTCCTGAGTAGGTTCACTAGCAATTTTTGAAGCCATATGGCCTCACACGAAGTTGTGTTCGCTGCCATATATTCTACTTTTGCTGAGCTCAGTGCTACGAACTTCTGTTTCCTGCTGCACCAGGAAGTCATTCCTGATCCTCGATTGAAACAATACCCACTGGTACTCTTCTGATCTACTGAACTCCCAACCCAATTTGCGTCGGTGAAACCACTCAACTTGATGTCATTGCTACGGGTATACTTCAATCCAAGCTCGACTGTTCCTTCAAGGTACGTGAGAACATGCTTGGATGCTGCCTAATGAGCCCTCTTAGGTTCTAGCATGAACTGATTGAGGGTATTTACAACATAACAGATATCTGGCCTTGTGTTTACAAGATACATCAGTGATCCTATGAGCTGTCTATATAACGTAGGATCAGCCTCATCATCTTCGGACATGTCGATTTTCTTCCAGTTGGTGATCATTGGAGCAATCTTCCATTTGAAATCTCTTCAGAATCTCTGTAGTTTATCTTCCTTGACCAAGAAAGATCTCCCCATTCTACTGCCAAACTTCCAACCCCAGAAAATAGTGCATCCATCCTAGATTCTTCATGTCAAATTCCTCAACCAAATTCTTCTTGCAGTCTGTGATGAGCCTTGATGATCCTGTCAAGAATAGATCATCTACATACAAAACTAGTATGAGAGGCTCACTCCCTACTCTTAGATAGTAGAGATTGGGATCTGCGTCACTCTTGACGAATCCCATCTTCTGCAAGTAGCTGTCAATTCGACCATACCAGGCTCTAGGGCTTGCTTCAGTCCATACAACGTTTTCTTCAGTCTGCACACATGAGTCTTCTGATCATGCGTCTCGAAGCCCCCTGGTTGTTCTATACACACTTCTTCCTCTATCGCCCCATTAAGAAATGTTGTCTTGACATCCATTTGGTGTATCTCCCATCCCATCTGCGCAACAAGGGAAATTACAGATTTGATAGAAGTGTATCTGGCTACTAGGGCGAAGGTTTCTTCATAATCGATCCCTTCCTTTTGAGCATACCCCTTAGCCACAAACCTAGATTTAAATTTCTCGATGCTGCCATTTGCAACATACTTGATCTTGTAGATCCACCTTGATTCTACAACTGATCTCTCCTGAGGTCTGGGGACCACTTCCCATACATCATTCGTCATGATGGAACTGTACTCTTCCACCATTGCATCAACCCACACCTGATGCTGAGCTGCTTCCCGAAAACTGGAAGGTTCTCTGACTTGAGCAACCAAGGCTTGATACCTCTTAGGTTGCTTACGCTGTCTCTTCTCATTTCGGGGGACTCCAACAAAGTCCTCTGCAACTTTTCAGAATCTATCGTAGTTCCCTGCTTGTTCTTCCACTTTTGGTGGGTGGATTTACCGGCTCTCCCTCTTGTAAATCCTTGGGAGACATGTCCCTTGGATCCCCATGCCTTGGAGAGGCAACTGAATTTTCTGCCCCTGGTTGTTAGGGCTGAACTAGAGGCTCCTCCTCAGACTACGTAGCAGAAGGCATATCGCAGGACCTTCTGAAGGCCTTCTCCTCCATGAACTTAACATCCATCCGCACCATGACTTTCATGCTCTCAGGAATGTAGATGTGGTATGCCTTTGCATTCTCGCTGTATCCTACCAGATACCCTTTCTCAGCAGTCATCTCCAACTTCTTCCTCTTCTCACTTGGCACATGACAGTAAGCTGTACTGCAGAAGATCCTAAAGTGACTCACTTTAGGCTTACTACCAGTGAAGACACTTTCCAGCATGATCTTTCCCAATGCAGCGTGAGGAGTCCTGTTCTGAATATAGACAACTGTATTACAAGCTTCAACCCACAGAAATTTGGGCATGTCTTGGTCATACAAGATTGCCCTTGTTGCTTCAACAATAGTCCTATTTTTCCTTTCTGCCACACCATTCTGCTCCGGATTATATGGAGCTGTCCACTATTTTGATACCGTCCTTTCCGCAGAATCCAGTGAATTCCTTATCTATGTATTCACCACCATTGTCTGATCGCAACACCTCGATCCGCTTTCCTGTCAGATTTTCAACCAGAGCCTTAAACTTTTTAAACCGACTTAAGACTTCATCCTTGGTCTTCAAAAAGTAGATCCAAGTTTTCCTGGAATGGTCATCAATGAAGGTGACGAAGTACTCGACACCACTAAGAGCTCTAGTGGACATTGGTCCACAGGTATCCGAGTGTATCATGTCCAATACACCCTTGGCCCTATTGTTGCTTCTCTGATATGCTGCCTTGGCATATATCCCCAATACGCACCCCTTGCAGACATCATCTCGTTTAGTGCTCATCTCTGGAACTCCTGTGACAGCCTTCTGGAGAATTCTTAACGCCCCATGATGCAAATGCCCCATTCTTCTGTGCCATAGCTCATTCAGGTTCGTTTCATCTGTGCTGCCGACCAGTGCCATTAGAGACTTAAGTTGCAACTTGTAAAGTTTGTTGCTTCTTACCCCGATCTGTGTCTTCTTCTTCCAACTAGGGTGTTTGACGTAGACTCTATTGCCAGTAAAGTAGATGTCATAACCTTGGTTTTGAAGCTGAGACACTAAGAGTAAGTTCATCCCCAACTCGGGCACATGTAGTACATTAGTGGCCCAGATCCTATTTCCAGCCTTGGTCTGAAAAACTATGGTACTTCTCCCAATAGGAGTGCATTTTGCTTTATTACCCATGGTTATTTTAAAATTCATCTGCTCTTCTCGGTAGTCGGAAAAACATTCCCGTACTTCGGTCATGTGAGCAGAGGCTCCACTGTTAATATACCAGACATCAGAAGAAGAAGTGCTTGATACGCAAGCAAATTCTTCTTCAAGTCTGGATGCCAAAACAGATACATCGTGATCCATCTGTTCTGTCATGCTTCTTTCCCTTCCTGGAGAACTGCGTGAACCCTACAACAATAGACTTCCGTTCACTAGTCTATTCTCCCTTCCTGTTACTCATCTCTTGCTCTGACACCATGTGAAATTTTCAATCTGAAAACTATATAGTTGCAGTGATAGATTTATTCCTCCTACTTATTATTTCAATAAGTTATTTTCAGAAATCTTCTGGCAAATATCGAAATAAATACTACTGCAGCATTCACAAATACATATGTAGAGAAATGAACAGTAAAGGACATAAGCACAAGAGTCAATCGCATGTATATAGTTATTTTTGGACAATTGTCCCTGGAAAAACCCAATGTGGTAAAACCGGTGTAGCAGATGAGGGTTTTATTAATTCTTCAACAAATGATTTCTTTACATGGAAAAATACTGGCAGATAAAATCTGAAACACCTAAGACACAATTCCCCAGCTCCCTTCGACAAATCTCTGACACCCTGATCAGCTTCTGCTATCTCCTCTGCCTGTCTACATGTTTCTCTGCGCTGTCCCATCGCTGGACTGCGTAAGTCTGCGTAGGGTCTGTGTGGGTTCTCTGTGCTGTAGCCCAGAGCTGCCTCCAGTGGCCCACTGCTTCCCTCTGTCCCTGACCTCAATCACTTCTGACTCCCTCCTCCTTCTGCTTCTGCAAACTCTTCGCCCTGCAACTCTCCACTGAAATTGAATTCTCTTTCTTCAGAATCGATCTCCTTCGGGTACTGAGTGTATGCCCAACTTTTTTTCCAAATGACCCTCAAGCCTTCTTTTATAATCTTCTCGTTGGAGAACCAGCTGCCCAGATCAAAATTTTAATCAATGGCTAAGATTAATACTTGACTTGATCTTTGTTTTCTAGAAGATTCACACTCTGACTTATTAATACCCTTTAATTATTTCATTTCCCTAAGTTTAGAATTAGGGTCTTCATTAAAATAATTAATTATTTTAATAAGTCATCAAATGAGTGGAATTTCCACAAACGGTTTCTGGGTTCTTTGGAATATTGCTGTCCAAGCCTCCTTGCAAAGTTTGAGACTTGGAACACTTTCTGATGCTACAAAAATCAACAATTTCTTGCAGTGAGGGGAAAAGGTAGTTTTCCAGTTGGAGATTTCCTGAGCCAGGGATACAACGTAGAGGAGGCAAAGGGAGGTGCAGAAGAGGCAGCACAGAGTTATGCTGGGCAATGTAGAGCCACGCAGAGGAAGCATAGTGCTTTAGAGGGAGATCTAAGTTTTGCTGAGGAGCAGCTAAGATCCAGTACCGGAAGTCGGGGTGTGAGACCGAGAGCTCAATTGATCAAGTTTCCATCCAACAAACAGTCAAATTGGAGGTGTGACGTAGTCCCAACATCAGTGACGCAGAGCTACGCAAAGACAACACAAAGGGCTCATCTTCAGTTTGATCAGTACCAGATCTTCCCGTACCAGTGTGAGGTCATCTCAATAACTTTCTCGCCAGTGATTTTCTCTGTATTGGATAGCCAGTGAGGCATCCAAGATTGTATTCAGAACTACTGCTTAATAATACAAACCCTCAACTACTGAACCAATTTTCCCGCTTTGGGTTTTTCCGGGGACTTAGTCCAAAAATAACAGTGTAAATTGGGTGTGTCTATTTCTTCTTGCTCAGTTCTTGTTTCTGCATATAATTTAATTAGTGAAGGTCGCAGTTGTATTTACTTCGATATTTACAGTTTAACAGAGTAAATAATTTGCATGGAATTAACAAGTAGGAGAAGTAATATCAGATTGCTGCAGTAGGGATTCAGGGTTACAAATTTTCATGGACCCCACCTTGAAAGGGTGTATCCCTTGGGGTAAATACACCCATTCGACTTGTATATATATATAGATGATGTGACACTTCATTTGATCACTCACTCATCATCAACTCTCTTCTATATTAGCCACACATGGGAGCAGATAGAGGACAAATTTGACTGAAGTTTGGACTTGGATTTTTGGTACAAATTTCTAGACAATTTGGATTTATAATCCTTGCTGAAGAAAATTTCTCCTAGAAGAAGAGTTGCTGGTTTTTTTCCCAATTTTGGGTTTCCAAGGGAAAATTTTGTTGTCTCTATTGTGCATGGTTGTTTCTTTATGATCTTACTGTTTTCATTGCATTACTATTGATATTTTCTATTTATAATTGCTCAGTGATATCAGTGGCATAAAGATAATGTTGATTTTTGTAGCATCAGAATGTGCTCTAAGTCTCAAATTTTGTGGAGAAGCTTAGACACTGGTATTCCAAAGAACCCAGAAATCATTTGTGAAAATTCCACTCGGTTAATGTTTTATTAAGATAATTAATTATTGTAATGGAGACCATAATTCTAAACTTAGGGAAATTAAATAAATAATGGGATTAATAAAACATGAGTGAGAATGATCTAGAAAACGAAGATCAAGTAATGTTATAATCTTCGCTGTTGATTAGAGATCTATGTTGCACGGGTTGGCGAACCCGGGGGTGGGGTTCTCAAACCCAAGTCTCGGATTTGGGTACGGGTTCTTTTTTGAAGAACCGGGTTCTCCCAAAAACAAAATGGGTTCTTCTGCCCTAATGGATACAGAGAACCCCGAAGATGGGTACTTATAACCCAAAAATCAGGTTCATTGGGTTCTCGATGACTGATTTGACTAATTTTTTTATTGAAATTTAAAAATTAAAATTATTTTTTTATAAATATTAAGTTTTAACAAATTAAAACTTTAAAATTTAAAATTAAAAAAACTAAAATTATTGTAATCAAAATATAAATTGGTAAATACTAAATACTAAAGTATAAACCTAAACTAAGTTCTCACTTCATTGTTCATTGAGTTCATTCGTTCGATGCAGGGACGAGAGGCCATTCATTGAGTTCATTCATTCGACGCAGGGAAGAGCTCATTGAGGTATTCGTTCGGCGAATATTCAAGCAGGGAAGAGAGGCGGAGGTATTCGTTCGATGGAGAGGCGGAGGGATTCAAGCAGGGACGAGAGGTGTAAGTGTTATGGCGACAGAGGCATTCATTCACGTAGGGACAGAGGACTCAATACACAGGGACAATGGCATTCATTCATGCAATACACAACATTCATTCACGCAGTACACACAGAGGGAGGCGATAGAGGATAGGAGGGAGGTATACACGTAGAAGACGAGAGGGAGTAGAGGGATGCAATGCATGACGGGTCTACACGCAAAGGGAGGTATTCACGTAGAGGACGATGACAGAGGGAGGTATTCACGCCTTTTTTGAACTGTTATATTCAACAGAAAAACACCTTTGCTTAAGAAATGACATCAACATATAAACACTTAGATGGTAGATGTTTTAAAAATGCGAAAATTTGATGTTTACAGCAATGAATGAGGAAGTGTGGGATATCTCCAAAATTGGCATGGAGAGTCTGAATTGGATATTTAAATTAAAGTGGAATTCCACTCCATTTGAAGCCTACTTATTATTATGTCGAGAAAACTTAAAAGAAATATGATAATATCCTATGAACAAAGAACCAACTAAATCTTGCCTCAATTCTTTCAACAAATTCAGAAATTTACCCTTTTACAGGATCCATAAAACTTGACCCAAGCCCAACTATGAGGATCATAAACAACAACCCAACTATATAATTCATATATATTATAAATTTATAAATTATAAAATATAATATTATTATATATATAAATTATAATATACCCCCGACAAACCCACGCACCCTGTTTCAAAAAATGACATACCCGTCCCCGAACCCACGTTTCCTAACAACATAGTTAGAGATCTAATCTCGGCCGTTGATTTCTCAACGAGAAGACTATAAAGGAAGGCTTGAGGGCCATTTGGAAAGACACACCAAATTGATCTAGAGTTTGAAATTTTTGGCGCATGGTTTGCTGAGAAATTCGAGCTAGAGATCTGAGCAGTGAGGGGCAGAGATAGCATTCGAAGAGGAAGAAATTTTCCTAGCCGGTGGAGCATCAATTGGAGAGAGGCAGAGGTGATCTAACCATGCCAACGCTGAAGAAGAAGGGCTAACGCAGTGACTGCATAGGGTTCACGCAAAAGCAGCGCAGAGGCAAAGGAGTGTTTCTGGAATTTTGATTGTAGATCAGTTTCAGTGGCTGGGTTCCGGAAAGTGACACCGAGAGGCTGTACCTCAGGGTCCATAGAGGAAAAATGACTTGGTTGGGGTTGAACGCTGAGCCTGGAAGGGGGTGACGCAGAGTCTAGAAGGTCCAGCGCTGGGGCTGCACAGAGGCTGCGCCGTGCCTCCCCAGGGGAGGGTTTTCTTCATCCAGATCAACCGGGAACTCAAGTGATTGAGTGAGGTAAATCCTCACAAATTCTTCTGCCAGTATTTCTCTCTGTAAGTGAATTACCCTAGGGGTATTCAAGGATCTATTCAGACATTGCTACTGCTTAATAATAAAACCCTCAGATTTGCCGCACCGGTTTTCCCGCATTTGGTTTTTTCGGGGACTTAGTCCAAAATAAAGGTGTCATATGTGTGATTGATTTCCTTGTTCGGTTTTCTTGTTTAAGAATCATGAGTATTATAGTGTAGGCTGCTTCAGTGATTATTTCAGTATTTCATGTATGATTCATAAATAATTGTGTAAAGTAAATTACGTAATAGAAGAAGTAATCAAGTTGGTTGTAATTGGATTCCTTAGATTGTTCAGATCTAGGAATTTTCACATGGTATCAGAGCATTGATGTGAAACAGGAAGAACGGATCTGAATTTTGAAGTGAAGGTCGTTTTTGTTACATTGCAGTTGAATGAATCCATTGAGGATTGCACAGTTCTAGCTAGGAGGACTAAGATTTTCGTGGCAGTCTCTTTTTGAGTGAGTCGACAGAGAGAAAGGGGTTCCAAATCGAGATCTTGCGATGGGGAGGGAGCAACGCAGAGTCTCCATGCAAGAGACAAAGGGACAAAGTTTCCTGAAGTTGTTGCTGGGCAGAAAAGCGTAAGGAGGAGTCAAGAGCACATATTGAGGGAATTCTTCCTCGGTGGTTTCCTAGATGAGGAAGTCAACATTTTTCAGTTACTGAGCAGTAGAGGAGCAACAAAACTTACAACTCCATCAGGGAGTGTGTAACCCTGATTGGGATTGTGCAGTAGGGAGGAAGAGGGAGCAGATTTGACAGATTTCGACTGAGATGGCATCTCACGGACTTCGTGATCTGGATTGGTTGGAGAGCTCCTCCAGCTATATGATCTGGAAGGAATGGGCTCAGTTCCTTCTCAATGAACATGATCTGAAGGCATTCGTGGAGAATGTGGTAGCTGTTCCTACGGATGTGGATCAACTCAAGAAGTACAAGGCAGATATGGCCAAGGAAAAGAGGTTGCTCCTTGATGGTGTCAAGGATCACATCGTCTCACATGTGTGTGGCTGGCGAGGTTATTGCCAGAGAGATGTGGGTAGCTTTGCATGACCTATTTGAGGGATCTTCCTAGAAGCAGAAGTTGTACTTAGAGCAGAAGCTCCGTATGATCTAGATGCGGAAAGGGGAGCGCGTGGCTTCATACCTCATGCGGTTTTAGCAGATTCGAGATTTGTTGAGATTTTGTGTATTTGGGGTAGCATCAATTGTGCTCTAGCTCCCAAATTTTGTGGAGGGACTAGAGTACACTTGATCTACAAGACCTAGAAAGGGATTTGGGAAATTTCATCTGGTTTGGGAGATATTTAATTAATTAATTATTTTAATGTATTTCCTAAGTCTAAACTTAAGAAAATGAAATAGTTAAAGTTAAGTCACATGTGATGAAATTGTCTTAAGTCACACGGATCAAGCTTTCTTTTAATCTTAGCCATTGATTCAAGATCTCATCATGGCCGTTGGTTTCCCAACGAGAAAAGTATAAATGAAAGGCTTGGGGTCATTTGTAAAGGCACACAGAGGCAGAGCACTGAAGCTAAGCTGAAATTCTAGGGCGGGTTTGCTAAGAATTCTCAGAAGTGTTTCAGCTGCAGAGAGGGGAGTTTAGACCAAGGGGATGTTCTAATCCTAGGGTCTAGAATCAGCGAGAGACAAAGATCAACTTAGAGAGGCAACATAGAGAAGCAGGAGGCGCAGAGGCAGAAAGGGCAGCAGCTGCGCAGCGCAGAGGCAACTTCAGCTACGCAGTCCCTCATAGGGTAGCATGATTCGGCTGGAAACCCTCAGGGGTTATGTAGAGACCCTAAGGGGCAACGTAAGGATTGGGTCACCCAGTTTGGGGTAATGCAGCCCTTTCTAGGCCAACGCTGAGGGACGCAGGGGCTTCAGAGGCTGACGTAGGGGCTTTAGGCGCAGCGCTGGGGTTTCTAGGGCCTAATTTTGGTTGAGTTATATAAATCTCGTATGAGGGTGTGGATCGGTCATTATTTTGGCTTCAAAACAGCCGGTGAGCTGCAGATCTATTTTATCTTTGTCGGGTTTTCCAGATCTGGAATCCAGATTTGTTGTATTCAGAAAGCTCTTAATAATAAAACCCTCTAGCAACCAGCAGACCGGTTTTACTGCATTGGGTTTTTCTGGGGACTTTGTCCAGAAAATCACTATGTCACTTTGTCTATGTGTGCATGTACTTTTTCTAGATATGAATTGGTGAAAGTCTGTTATGTGTTTTGCTTCGATATTAATCTGAATTTTAGCTTAATAACTTAATTAAGTAGGAGGAGCATAACCAGATCTAACAGTAGATTTCTGCATAAGTGTAAGATTCAGAAATTTTCACATGGTATTAGAGCAATTGTAGATCTAGGAGGGTCACCAGCAGGAGACTGAAGGTTCTTGCTACAGAAAGCAGCAGGAAAAGCAGTAGAAGGGAAAATCTGAAGGGACAACGCAATTTTCAGAGAGGCAGAGTTACATAGAGGGCAGGGTGATGCAGTCTAACGCTGTCTCCCAATAGGTCCACACACATATTGCGCAGAGGTAGCATAGAGGCTGCGCTGGGATTGTCTGAAGCCAGCCAGTGTGACGCAGATATGAATTTGTCAGATCTAGAAGAGCGTGAAGCACAACTGCAAGAAATTCAGTGTTCAGATTTTGTGTATTTGGGGTAGCATCAGTTGTGCTCTAGCTCCCAAATTTTGTGGAGGGACTAGAGTACACTTGATCTACAAGACCCAGAAAGGGATTTAAGAAATTTCATTTGGTTTGGGAGATATTTAATTAATTAATTATTTTAATGTATTTCCTAAGTCTAAACTTAGGAAAATGAAATAATTAAAGTTAATTAAATTAAACATGTGATGAAATTGTCTTAAGTCACACAGATCAAGCTTTCTTTTAATATTATCCATTGATTCAAGATCTGATCACGACCGTTGTTCCCAACGAGAAAAGTATAAAGGAAAGTCTTGGGGTCATTTGTAAGGACACACAGAGGCAAAACATTGAAGCTAAGCTGAAATTCTAGGGCGAGTTTGCTAAGAATTCTCAGAAGTGTTTCAGCTGCAGAGAGGGGAGTTTAGACCAAGGGGATGATCTGATCCCAGGGTCTAGAATCAACAAGAGACAGAGATCAACTCAGAGAGGCAGCGCAGAGAAGCAGGAGACGGAGAGGCAGAGAGGGCAACAGTTGTGCAGCGCAGAGAAGCAGGAGACACAGAGGCAGAGAGGGCAGCAGTTGTGCAGCGCAGAGGCAGCTTCAGCTACACAGGTGCTGCGCAGCCCCTCCTAAGGTAGCGTGACCCTAAGGGGTAGCGTAAGGACTGCGTCACCCAGTCTGGGGTAATGCAGCCCTTTCCAGGCCAGTGCTGAGGGACGCAGGGGCTTCAGAGGCTGACGCAGGGGCTTTAGGGGCAATACTGGGGTTTCCAGGGCCTAATTCTGGCTGAGTTTTGTAAATCCCGTTTGAGGGTGTGGATCAGTCATTATTTTGGCTTCAGAACAACCGATGAGCTGCAGATCTATTTTATCTCTGTCAAGTTTTCTAACCCAGATTTGCTGTATTCAGAAAACTCTTAATAATAAAACCCTCCAGCAGCCAGCAAACCAGTTCTCCCGCATTGGGTTTTTCTGGGGACTATTTGTCCAGAAACCACTGTGTCACATTGTCTATGTGTGCATGTACTTTTTCTAGATCTGAATTGGTGAAAGTTTGTTATGTGTTTTGCTTCGATATTAATCTGAATTTTTAGCTTAATAACTTAATTAAGTAGGAGGAGCATAACCAGATTTAACAGTAGATTTTTGCATAAGTGTAACATTCATAAATTTTCACATGGTATCAGAGCAATTGTAGATCTAGGAGGGTCACCAGGAGGAGACTGAAGGTTCTTGCTACAGAAAGCAACAGGAAAAGCAGTAGAAGGGCAGATCTGAAGGGACAACGCAGTTTTCAGAGAGGGAGAGTTACGCAGAGGGCAGGGTGACGTAGTCTAATGCTGTCTCCCAGCAGGCCCACGCACTTACTGCGCAGAGGCAACATAGAGGCGGCGCTGGGATTGTTTGAAACCAGCCAGTGTGACGCATATTTGAATCTGTCAGATCCAGAAGAGCCTGAAGCACAGCTGCAGAAATTCAGTAGGTGCTGGTGGGGTTCAATTTCTGAATTTTTCAGATTTTTAGCCTAAGCACAAGAGACAAAAAGCGGAAGGATATCAGCTTCTCAGAGAGTTTCTAGCCAAAGAAACTTGTAGATTGATCAGAGGATCAAATAGAGCTGAATCATTGTTGATTTGGCAGATTTCCAAGAAGGGAAATCAATTGTCAGAGGGAGCAGAAGGTGCTTGTTTCGCCAAAGGCCTTAGATCTTGTTCTCTAGCAAAGAAAAAGGAAGCTCCGACACGTTTTTGAGCATATGGCTCCTCATGGACTGCGTGATCATGACATATTGGATGGCCTTTCCAACTTCTCAGTTTGGAAGGCTAGGATCCTGATAGTCTTAGAGGCATATCATCTAAGAGACCTTGCAGAGCAAACTCTGACCACATCGACTGATGCAGATCTCCTAAGGAAGCATAATGAAGCTGCTGAACATGCCAAGCGGTTGATCGTGGATGGAATTAAGGACCATATTGTCCCACACATAGCTGAAAAGAAGACAACTAATGAGATGTGGAAGGCCTTAACTTACACCTATATGTGGGAAAGTCTGTCGAAAGGAAGATGTTGTTGCTCCCTCTTTCTCCCTACAGCGCAGCTTCTAGGCCTGCTTACGCATTCCCCGATGGAGCTGGTAAGTCTGCTGCTTCTTTACTTCCCAGCAAATGAGAAAAAATGAATTCTTCGGCAAGGAACTCACTCCGCTTGGATTCGATCCATGGGGAATATAGCAACAATTTACGGACCCCCGTCAATTCCTTTGAGTTTCTTTCTTGCGAACGTACTCCCTAGGTGGGATACTTAACGTGTTAGCTACAACACTGCGCGGGTCGATACGCACAGCCGTATGATGCTTCTCTGCCTAACAACTGCTTGCGAAAAAACTACGCCCGTCTGGCTTTGTGTGAAGGCTCTCCTCTTCTCCCTCTGCCTCGGCAAGTTCTTGATCTGGAAGTCTTACCTCGATGTTGACTCACTTAGAGAGAGACCACCTCGAAAATTCAGCCCTTCTGGCTAGAACTGTGTAATCCCTCTGGGGATTCGATCTGCTGCTGCAGCAATTCGGCCTTCACTTCAGTGCTAGATCTGCTCTTCTTGTTTCACATCAAACACTCTGATACCATGTGGAAATTCCTAGATCTAACATTCTCAGGAATCCTACTACAACCAACTGAATCTACTTTATCTACATGTAAATTACATTACATAGTTATTTCAGGTTTCCTCATGAAACATTGAAGTAAATTACTGAAGTAGCAGATAATTAATTTCTTATGATTTTGAAACAAGGAAACTGAGGAAAGAACAATACACACATAGGACACCTTTATTTTGGATGAAAGTCCCCGGAAAAATCCAATGTTGGAAAACCGGTGCAGCAGATTTAAGGGTTTGTTATTATTAAGCAACAGTTTTTGAATACAATCTCTGGATGCCTTGCTGGCTATCCAGTACAGAGAAATCACGACAGACAAAAATATAGTGAGTTATCTCACACTGCAAGTCCTGACTGATCTGGTAGCTGAACTGATGAAACCCAACACCCTCTGCGCTGCCTCTGCGTAGTAATTGTGTAGGCCTGCGTGGGGAACTCTGTGGACTGCGTCACCTCCTCTCTGGGATCGATCTCCTCCTCCGAAAGTCTAGTTCCAGCCCTCCCGGTTTAGAACCTCGATCTCCCAGCGAATCTCGAACTACTCCTCGAAAACACTGCGCTGCCTTTGTGTGTGCCCTGCGTGGGCCTGTGTCATCCTTTCTGGGCGTTGCGTCACACTCTTTGGAGGCTGCGCTGCTTCCTCTGCTGGTTCTGCTGCCTCTCTGCTTTGTATTCTTGGTCCCGGATAAGATCTTCTGACCAAAACTGTCATTGCGCTGGAATCACTTAGATCATATCTTCGTCCGAGCACTACTCCGTCAGAAGAATTCGATCACTATATTCACTTAGTGTGTCTTTCCAAATGGCCCTCAAGCCTTCCTTTATAATCTTCTCGTTGAGACATCAACGACCGAGATTAGATCTCTAATCAACCGCTAAGATTATAACTGGACTTGATCTTCGCTTTTTCTAGAACATTCACACTCTGTTTTATTAATACCCTTTAATTATTTAATTTCCCTATGTTTAGACTTAGGTTCCCCATTAAAATAATTAATTTTTATAATAAAACATATTCCAAGTGGAATTTTCACAAACGGTTTCTGGGCTCTTTGGAATACATGTGTGCCTAAGCCTCTCCACAAATTTGGAGACTTAGAGCATTTCCGATGCTACCAAAAATCAACAGTTGGTGGTGTGTAGTTGCAGGGCTATACAAATTCAAACTAAGCGAGGATGCAATGGACATGATGATTTGAAATTACATTACCTAATTTGCAAAACTTATAAGTGTGAATTAGCTTAATGAATAAATTGAAAGGCTAATGAAGAAATAAATTGTGGAAAATAGAGAGACAAGAAAAACACAGGTTGTTAATGGAGTTCACACAGTGTGGGCTACGTGTCCGAGGCAACTTCTAATGAGCGACCACTCTAATATGTGATGCAAAAGTGATTTTTACATTCACTAGGTCTCCAACCTGCAACAATACTCATTCTCAACTCTGCTACTGAGGTTGTGGTATCCAGCAAGCCACTTTCTCGATCTCGAAATAGCGAAAAGCAAGGCTTAAAACCTCGTTTCTTCAAAATATACAAATTTACCACAAGGTAAGAATACTCTAGTTCAACAATCCTGACCCAACAACTCTTTGTGTCACATTGGCAAAAGCACTTGGATTATATGCTGGAGGTCTCTGGTTCAAACCCGCAGACCGTTGTGATATTTTAGAGCTTGGTTGAAACAAACTTCAAAAAGAATATTGTTCATTTTTCCATATAAGTCATACAATTGGTGGTGTAAAGCATTAGATTGTGGTTGCGGAGGTTGCGGGGTCAAGCCCGCGGACCGTCTGTTTTTGGCATTATGTCACAGCGAAAGTTCAGACTTGGGTATCGTTGGTTGAATACCAACGGTTCTGTGATGGCGTAATGCTAATGTGTCTGGAGTGGTTATTTGACCCCGTGACCTCCCATTTTTATCAATGGTAACAACAATAAACCTTAAATGTAAGGTCACCTTCCACTGTTACAACGCACACTAGTGGCGAACTGGTATTTCGTTAGTGTTGTGTCAAGGAGATCAGGGGTTCAAACCGCCCCACTGACCTTTTCGCTACCCACTATTCAAACCTTCCTGGGCAATTGGAGGGTGTCACGTGGTGGATTTTGATTAGCCCATGTTGATGCACAATCAACCTGCCTAGTCAGTTTGCCACGTTAGTGCCCGTACTGTTCAATCAACATGCCATGTTAGTAGCTATATTGTCTAGTTAGCATGCCATGTCAGTGCTCGTACTTTTCGGTCAACATGCCACATCAGCGCCTGTATTGTCCAATGTGCATGCCACATTAGTGCCATATAGCCTTCGGCCATGTCAACAATGCCATGTGACACGTTTTGGTGCTTCCATTAGTTATCCATGTCAGCATACCTTGCCATGTGCCACACTTTCATTGTTCCACCTGTCATGCCACGCCAACATCTGTGTAGTCAAGTCAACATGCCACATCAACATTTGTACTACCACATCATCACCATTCATATTGCCACATCAACATCCATAGTAGTCTCCATATAGCCACGTGTCAACTCCTGGTGAAGCCACATGTTCCACCTGCACATTTTTTCCCTGTTTGGTCAAAAATTCAGAACACCATAACTTTTTCATATGACATTTGTTTCACCATAATTTAATTACCTTTAATCTTTCAATTTTCCTAAGTTAGACTTAGGGTCCTTAATTAAATATCTCTTAAACATGATGGAATTTCGCAAAACTCTTTCTGGGTCTTGGAGATCTTATGTACTCTAGTCCCTCCACAAATTTTGGGAGCTAGAGCACATTCGATGCTAACCCAACACTCCAAAATCTCAACACATTCCACTCTATGTGAGGGTGGCTCTGAAAGTAGTTACCTCTGAGGGGGAACAATGGGAACAATGAGCCTTTGAAGTGGAAAAGGAAAAATACAGGGTGGATATATCAATGCGAAGCTTGCAGAGGCACTGATGCCTCTTATCGTGGGTTTGGAAGTAAAATGCATAAATAATTCACGGTACAAGAATGGTAGAAAAACATTTATCTTATTCTCATGCCCTCTCCGAAGATACATGACCCTGCCCTTGTGAATATTCGTTATGACTAAATATTTATTAGCATTGTTATTATTATCTTAGTGATAGATTAATATAATTAACTCTTCCACCAGGTATACCACATATATGATTCAGGTGACACAGGTCTTTTCACTTTTTGTGCTTCACGTGAAGATGGATATATCTGGAAATTCTGACTTTAATCTCTCTCTGTAATGGAGTGAGGTCTTAGCTCAGAATCCACTAAGAGTGTCGCTTAATTGCTTTAATTGCCGTTAATGAAGTACAGGTTGAATAATCTTAATATTTGTCCTCGTACAGGTTAATGGAAAGTATGAGAGTTATGGATGATGAAATCTGCTACCGAGCTAAAGAATGTGAGTAAACACCTGTACAAAATAAGGTTTGGCAATGAGATGGATTTTTTTCTAGCTAGACTGCTCTGTTTACATCGTGGATGTGATTTTCTTTTAATGCAAAAAAGTTGTCTGTTTCAACAGATTTGAATGTGCACAAATTATTTGAAATGCGTGCTGATCTTTTTAGAAGAGTCTATACACATCCAAAAGTAAAGGTGTTACGCCGTAAATTTTCCTTCTATACTTATTGAAATTTTGTCGAAGACCTCCGTTTGGTAAATCTTTCCCGTTGACATGTTTTTGTGGAGGGTAATTGGAATATACTTAAATAATTGATGGCCTTTACAAGTATCCTTTTTTGTTTGGCATTTTTTATTTCAGGCTTTGGAGCTTATGTTGGCTGATGCACTGGTACTTGCCAATGGATATTTAGCAATTTCTTCTCAAATTCATGATCCTGCAGATTATTGGAAGGTCCTCTACAAACTTCTAAGCCTGACCTGCTTCAATTGAGTTGTTATACAACATAATATTTTCATCTAATTATTCATCTTCATCATTTAAGATTGTGTTTACTGTAAAACTTGCAGTTGGATGACTCGGTGCTAAAAACAATTGAAACTGCTCCTGATGAAGAGCTCAAAGAGTCTCAGGCATTGATTTTACGAATGCGGAGAAGAGATTTGTACCGGGTACAAAAAAATGCGCTGTCAGCCTTCATACTGCATTCACTCTAGATATTTATTTTGTTTTATGCTTTGTTGAAAATGAGTCATAAATTACATAAAAATCAATTTACATTTACATCAGGAGTTACATATGAAAATGCCAAAGGGTGGTCATACCAAATTCTCCTATTGGCTTAAGAAAGTAGGGTGAGACTCTCAATTGGGGTTATCCCAGGTGGTTGGATGGAAGGAATGGAAGCGTCCCCACCCAGGTTCAATTCTCACAAGTGACATAACGGATGTTGACAGTATTGACAGTATATTTATATTCCTCATATGGAATATACAATGTTGTATAAGTGAGAAAAAAACTAGGGAGACTCAATTGGGGTTATCCCGGGTGGTTGGGAGGAAGGAATGGAAGCGTCCCCACCCAATGTTCAATTCCCACAAGTGACATAACGGATGTTGACAGTATTGACAGTATATGTATATTCCTCATATGGAATATACAATGTTGTATAAGTGAGAAAAAAACTAGGGTGAGACTGGAACTGGATGATCTAGACCGGTTCACACTAAGACAACCCTGAACATGTAGGTGGACTGTACTTGTTAGCCAGTTCTATTTCAAACTGACTGGTTTGGGTTGGTTCTTCCACCAGTGCATCATTTCTGGAGAAAATCAGGAAATAAAATGAAAAAGAAAAATGAGCCATAAATGGTAATTTTAAGTTCTTAAATTACAATTTGATTTCTCCTTTATCTTTCCTTTCCTGTCTTTAAAATTTTAACAATACCATTAACAGTAACAAGATGATTGAGAGTGATTCCAATGTTATTGGAATCAATGTGACTTCATATCCTACTCAGAATTCAATAGGCCTAAGTTCTAACAATTTGTTAACTTTTAATACCAGGCCTGTTTTATTTTTTCTCAACAATTTATTTATACCTAGAAAATATTTTGCTCAATAAAATTCTGAAAACTGCTGGAAAAGAAATACATTGGTATTTTTAACTTTAGAAATAAAATTGCAGTGGAAAAATAAAATAGGAAAATCAGCCACAAGAACAGTAGAAATTTCTGCCCAACAAATCTTTCTTTATTTTATTAAATCTGAAAAATTAGGGCCTTGACCCACAGAGAATACACAGAAATAACATCACACTTTGAACTTGGATTTCAGTCCACTTCATTTTCAGTCTCTAAAACCATTTGGCATCTAGAAGTTCGCCCCCCTTGGAAAATTCTCAGCCCTAGCAAATCTCAGCTCCACCTGTGAAAATCGGCTTCCACCTGTATGGCCTTTCCGCACTGGGAAAATCAGCCTCCCTTCCTCCATGCGGACCTGGTTGGAAAACTCAATGTCTCTTCACAATTTCGACCTGTACGAAAAATTCAGCCTCTCTCTCCAAAGTCTCATCCACTTTGAATTTCTCTCCCGAAATACCCTTGATACACACTTTTCCTTTTTCTTTATGTTATGAAACCAGCTCACAAAATAGAAGAAAAGATAGATCAACGACTTAGAAACGAGCCTCTTCGAGGGGGCAACTTCCTTTACATTACATAAATGAACAATTCTTGGATGATAAAAATGACAAAGCCTCCTTTCTATATATTTCCATGGGGTCACAATATAATCCTAGCCAACCTAACAATAATAATGTAAGGGCATAACAATAACAATATGGGCTTTTATGGGGCACAATAATAACAATATGGGCACTACAAGGATACAACAATAACAATAAGGGGCTACAGTAACAACAACAAGGGACTACACTAGTAATATAGGGACCTAACATGCCCCTCTCCTTCAAAAAAGTGTTGTCCTCAACACTTGAGTAGTTTTGGATGCTTCTGTATAAAATTTTCATCCTCCCATGGGGAATCTTCAGTGGGTAAGTTCTTCCACTTGATGAGATACTCTGAAATTGATTGATTTCGTAGCTGTCGAGTTCTTGTTTCTGTGGCTGCTTCAGGTTCCAATATGATTTTTCCTTCCTCATCAAGTTCTGGCAATATTGTTTGAACTGGAAGTTTGTCACCTATAACCTTCTTTAAGCATGAAACA
This sequence comes from Pinus albicaulis, assembly GCA_034641835.2. Taxonomy (NCBI): domain Eukaryota; kingdom Viridiplantae; phylum Streptophyta; class Pinopsida; order Pinales; family Pinaceae; genus Pinus; species Pinus albicaulis. Next base: position 926,605,240 of record CM076584.1, on the reverse strand, counting down.
TGGAAAACTGGGTGCACTCGGGAAGATGTAGGAAGCTCCAATTTGTATGCCATAGTACCAATCTTTTGCAACACCTTATAAGGACCATAGTATTTCGGCGATAATTTAATATCCTTCTTAGCTTGTTTGAGGGACATTTGTTTGTATGGTTGTAGCTGTAAAAATACTAGTCGCCTACATCAAAACTTCTCTTGCTACGATGTTGATTTGTCTGTTGTTTCATTCGATTCCGTGCCAAATTTAGGTTTTCCTTTAAGAGTTGGAGAACTTGTTGTTGATGCTCGATGTGATCTTCCACTCCTTGAACCTTAGAATTTTCTCTTAAAGATGATGTGATGGACAGTGGATGATATCCATAAAGTGCCATAAATGGGGTCATTTTTGCTGCAGTGTTGAAGGAAATGTTATACCACCATTCAGCGAGAGGTAACCACTTGACCCATTGTGTTTGTTTATCAGATATAAAGCAACAAAGATATCCTTCCAAACATTTGTTCACTATCTCAGTTTTCCCATCGGATCGAGGATGATAAGATGAGCTATGAGCTAGTTGAGTACCCAAACAAGAAAATAATTCCGTCCAAAAATTTCCAGTGAAAATGTGATCTCTATCGCTTACAATAATCTTTGGGTTTCCATGTAGCTTTTGAATTGTTTCCATAAATGCAGTAGCAACTATACTCACTTTAAATGGATGAGATAGTGCACAAAAATGTGCATACTTGGTAAGTCTATCAACTACTACCATTATGACACTCTTTCCTTTGGACTTAGGTAAACTTGTGATAAAATCCATTGAAACCTCCTCCCAACGTTGACTTGGAATGGATAAAGGTTGTAGCAGACCCGGGGTCTTAATTGTCTCAACTTTATTTTGCTGGCAAACCAAACATTCTGCCACAAACTTTTGAATATAAGATTTAAGGCCATCCTAAAAGAAATTCTTTCTTCACCCTGTGGTAAGTTTTTAAAAATCCCGAGTGTCCTCTTAAGGGGGAGGTGTGAAATTCCAAAAAAATATTTTGTTTTAAATGAGAATTCTTACAAAGATATAAGCGATCTTTGTACCATAAGGAATCATTTTTCCAACTAAATGTATCATATGTATTGGAATCTTGTTGCAACTTTTGAATGAGTGTCCACACTTCTTTGTCATTCTTCCATTCCTCCCTTGCTTCGGTTATCCAATTTGGTTGGATAATAGAAATGGCACAAAGCAATGCTTCCACATCCTCATCCTTTCTTGAGAGTGCATCTGCAACAACATTTAGCTTCCCTTTTTTGTAGATGATTTCAAAGTCATGATCCAACATCTTTGTGACCAATTTTTGATGTTCTTCTGGAGATAGTCTTTGTTCCAAAAAGGGTTTAAGAATATCATGATCAGTTTTTACCTTGAAGTGTCTTCCCATTAGGTAAGGTCGCCATTTCTTGAGTGCATGTATTATTGCCAACATTTCCTTCTCATAAATAGCTTTTTGTAAATACTTTCCTTTGATTGGACGAATTTCAAAAGCAATGGGTCTTCCTTCTTGCATTAAAACGACACCGATTCTATTTCCCGAGGCATCACATTCCACAATAAATGTTTTTGTGAAGTCTGGAATAGCTAAAACCGGTGCTTAGTACATTGCCTCTTTAAGATGTTCAAAGGCTCTAGTTGCTTCAAGAGTCTCTGAAAATGCATCTTTCTTCAATAATGTTGTTAGAGGTGCTGCTATTCTCCCATAATTCTTAACAAATTTGCGATAATACCCTGCTAACCTGTGAAATCCTCGCAACTGCTTTATGGTTGTGGGGACTTTTCATTCCTTAATGGCTTTAATTTTGTTAGGGTCTACCTTAACACCCTCCTGAGTTACAATATGACCTAGATATTCCACCTCTTGTATTCTAAAGAAACATTTGGAGGTTTTTGCATATAATTGTTTCTCCTCCAATAGTTTGAGCACCCTGTCAACATGTTGAACATGATCCTTCCAAGACCTGCTGTAGGTTAGTATATCATCAAAAAATACTAACACAAATTTTCGAAGGAAGGGTTTGAAAATGGAATTCTTCAACCCTTGAAATGTAGAAGGTGCATTGGTAAGACCACAAGACATGACCAAAAATTCATAATGACCCTCATGAGTTCGAAATGCTGTTTTCAAAATCTATTCAATCTTCATTCTAATTTGATGATATCCTAAACGGAGATCGAACTTAGTGAAATAAATTGCTCCATGTAATTCATTTAATAATTCATCAATCACACGAATGGAAAATTTGTCTTTAATAGTGAGCTTATTGAGCTCCCTATAATCTGGACACATGTGCCATGATCCATCATTCTTATGCACCAATACTATTGGAGAAGAGAAAGAACTTTGACTAGGTTGAATTATACTAGGCTCTAGCATTTATGCAATCATATGTTCAATTTTGCTCTTTTGGACATAAGGATATCTGTAAGGCCTGATGTTTGGAGGAACACTTCCTGGAATCAAATGAATAGCATGATCATGATCACGAATAGGTGGGAGTCCTTTGGGAGTTTCAAACACCTTGGAATGATTGTCCAAGGCTTTTTGGAGATTTGGAGAAATAGATGATTTTGATTTTGGATCTTCTAGTTAGCATAATTGTGCAATTACACCTTGTTGTTCTTTCTTTAGAAGCTTTGTCATGACATTAGAGCTTATTATCTTTCCCAGCTTCCCTGTGATACCTTGTAATTCAACTTCTTTTCCTTCCAAAAAAAATTTCAAGAAAAGTTCTTGAAAATTAAAAGCTACTGTCCCCAAAGATTGTAACCATTGTACTCCTAGTACAACATCAACACCACCCATTGGAATGGAAAATATTGGACTATTCAATACATATTCCCCCATGGTTAGCTTGATATTATGGCACTTTACAGAGCAATTTATAGTTCCTCCATATGCAACCGTCACTTGACACTCTGGTGCTGGGTATAGGAAGCAATTCAATTCCTTGGCTACCTTACAATGAATAAAATTATGGGTACTACTCGAATCAATCAAGACTATTAGATTTTTCTTCTTGATATATCTTTCTATCTTGAGAGTTTGAGGAGTGGTAATTCCTTCCAATGCATTACAAGATATGGTCGCATTCATTTCTTCTTTCTCTAGGGTTGGTTCCTGGTGTATATCCTCTTCTTTTGAAGTTTTTTTGTTCATTTCCTTCCTCCTCTTCACAATCTGTAAAATAAGTTCTTCTCAACACACTTATGACCTTTAGTGTATTTTCTATCATAACTGTAGAAAGCCCTTTTGCTCTTTTTTCTTCCAATTGTTGTGGTGTCAACCTTGTAGGTTGTGGAAGTCTAGGAGTAACAACACTTCCATATTTATAGTTGTGAGTGGTAGGCTTCCTTGTCGCCATAATTTTTCTTGCCAATCTGAATGCCTTCTCCAATGAATCAGGTTCCCAAATGTTGAAATTTGATGACTAAAAAGTTTCCTGCAATCCCAACCCTGTTTTAATTTCACCTTATCACTCCCATTCTGTTAAATTCCCTTTCCCATAAACTTACATTCAACATATAGAATTCTTGAAATGAAATTTTCACATTAAAACACATGGGACTGTCAACACATGTTGAAAATAAATATGGACATAGATAGACCAACAACACGTAAAAAAATACACAAAGATTTTTGGTCAACTTAGACCCAAACAAAACCCCTTCAATCTTCTCTGGGGAAAACCTGTTAGAGAGCTCCTTAAATTTATCTATCTTTCAAGTTCAGGAAAAATACATTTGCAGACAAAACAAAACAAAAAGATACAACTTATCTCTTCAACCCAAAACTCCTTGAAAATCGTGCCCACTTTGCCTCAATTTTCGTGCCCACTTGAAGCTGAAACATTACTATACGAACACGGACTGTACTGTACGGTGTTTTCTCCAAAAAGTTTTTTTTTCAAAAATAGCCCTCGAACTGCGTGCAACTCACAACATTAAATGTTGTTTGAATTGTACCTTTTGCTGTCTTCTATGCCTTGATTTCAGTGCCCAACTTTGCCCAGAAATCACTCCTTCAACTTGCTGCAACAATTTTCTCTTTCAAAACTTTTCTCCAGCTCTCAACCTCCTTTCTCCAATCTACTCATGAAGAATGAATGAATGCAGTCTCTCTTTTCTTTTCCCTCTTTTGTTTCCCTAAATGAATTTTGGGAAACCCTAAGATTTAATGGCTCAGATTCATTTAGATCAAGGGATGAGAATAAATGTGCATTTAATTCTCACTTTCTATTTTTTAACTCACCCATTAAATAAAATACCCACATTGTACTTTATGTCTAAAGTCACTTTTCACTTTATAATTTAATATTGACTTTACCACTTATAAAGTCACTTTCACTTTATAATTTAATATTGACTTTACCACTTATAAAGTCATTTTCACTTTATAATTTAATATTGACTTTACCACTTATAAAGTCACACTTAGGAAAAGAATTATTTTGGACACTTTTCCCTAGGAAACTAACCCATGGGAAACCATTTGTCCAAGGTACATTAAAAATCAACACTCCCTCTTACCGAGGAAAGTGTTTCTGACCACACCCATGTTGTCCATGAAATGGACATGCTTACCTCTTGGCAAGGACTTCGTGAGAACATCAGCCACCTGCTCATCTGTCGATATATACTCCAACTTCACTGCCCCCTTCTTAACATAGTCCCTGATGAAATGATATTTGATGTTAATGTGTTTTGACATGTCATGAAACATTGGATCCTCCCTGAGTTTAATGCGACTCTGATTATCACAGTGAATAACCGTCGGTCTCAACTCCTGATCAAATAGGCCATATAATAAGTTGCGAAGCCAAATGGCCTCACAACTAGCCTGGTTAGCGTCCATGTACTCAACCTTAGAAGAGCTCAACGCAACTGACTTTTGCTTTTGACTGAACCACGACACAACTGCCGAAACCAATCCGAAGCAACACCCTGAAGTGCTTTTCCTGTCAGAAGCACTCCCTACCCAATCTGAATCTGTGTAAGCTGCCAACCTCACTCCATCTCCCCGCTTATAGTCCAGACCATAATCAACAGTCCCCTGCATGTAGCGAAGAATGTGCTTTGCAACTACCTAGTGGACCCTCCTGGTCTCAACCATGAACTGGCTAAGTGTGTTCACTGCAAAGCATATATCTGGCCTAGTGTTGACCAGATACATCAAGGTCCCAATACGTTGCCTATACAATGTGGGATCCACCAAACTAGAATCCGAAGCATGAAGCTTCTTCCAGTTGGTGATCATAGGTGTAGACATGGGTCTACAGTCTGCCATGTGAAATCTGCTCAACACATCCACAACATACTGCCCCTGCCCTAGAAAGATATGCCCCTCCTCTTGCCACACCTCAAGCCCCAAAAAGTAATGCATCAACCCAATTTCCTTCATCTCGAACTTGATAGCAAGATCCTCCTTGCAACCACTAATCAGTCTCTTTGCCCCAGTAATGAACATGTCATCAACATATAGTACAAGAATGAGCGAATCATCCCCTACAACAATGTAGTATAGGTTCGGATCTGCATCACTCTTCGTGAAACCCATCTGCTGCAAGTAAGTATCAATCCTCGAATACCAAGCTCTGGTAGCTTGATTAAGTCCGTAGAGTGCTTGCCTCAACCGACATACATGGCTCTCCCGCCCAAGTACCTGAAAGCCCTGTGGCTGCTCAACATACACCTCTTCCTCTATAACTCCGTTTAGAAATGCGGTCTTTACATCCATCAGGTGGATCTGCCAACCCATTTCTGCAGCAATAGAAATAAGGGACTGAATAGAAGTGTACCGAGCTATGGGAGCGAAGGTCTCATCATAGTCAACTCCCTCTATCTGTGAGAACCCTCTAGCCACAAACCTCGCCTTGAACTTCTCAATGCTGCCATCCACAGCATGCTTGATCTTGTAGAGCCACTTGAAAGTCACAACTGACTTGCCCTTAGGCCTAGGCACCACCTCCTAGACATTGTTCTTAATGATAGAGGCATACGCCTCCACCATAGCCTCTCTCCATACCTCCTAGTTGGCAGCCTCCTCATAACTAGTAGGCTCAGAGTCAACAATGCTGGTAGCCTTGGCTACATAACTGCAAAACTGCTCAGGTGGCACACTCTCCTTGTTCACCCTCTTCGAAGGACCAACGAACTCCGCTTCCTTTAAGGTGTCTTGAAGCCACTTGGGCCTCCTCTTCACTGAAGAAGCTTCCCCATAGGGAACCTCATCCTTTGCCCCCGAGTTTAGTGAACCCAAAGGTCTGCCAACTGACCCGGATGTGCCTGTACCAACACCTGTCCTGTGCCCGTGTCAGCTGAAGTGCCATGTGAACTCTATACCAGTGGACTCCCTAAAGAAATGCTCGGTGAACTCGCCACTGGTGCCCAAGATGTCAATAACCCTGAAGTACCTCTTGTACCAGTCGATTCAGAACCTTGAGGTCCTGCTCCCTATACCTGACGTCCCTGCTGAGGAGAAGTCTGTGACTCTCTCTCATCATACTCCCGTGATCTCCAATAGGTCCTCTCCTCCTCGAACTTCACATCCCTTCTAATCACCACTCTTCGTTTAGAAGGAATGAAGATCCGATAGGCCTTCGAAGTCTCGCTGTAACGCATAAAGATACCCTTCTCTGCCATGGGTTCTTGCTTCGTCCATTGCTCCTTGGGGATATAAGAATATGTGAGACATCCAAAGATACGAAGATGTCCCACATGAGGCTTCTCTCTAGTGAAGGCCTCCTTCGGAGTCATATTCGCCAATACTCTGTGAGGACTCATGTTATGAAGATAAACAACAGTATTGCAGGCCTCAGCCCACAAAAACAAAGGCAACCTCTGATCATGAATCATTGCTCTAGCAGCCACAACAATAGCTATGTTCTTCCTTTCAGACACCCCATTATGCTGGGGGTTGTAAGGAACCGTGAACTCTCTCCTAATGCCCTCCTGTGCACAGAAGTCAGAAAGCCCACCATCGGTGTACTCACCACCATTGTCTGACCTCAAGACCTGAATCTTCCTACCGGTCTGCTTTTCCACAAGAGATTTGAACTCTTTAAAGCTACTAAATACCTCACCCTTGGTCTTCAGGAAATATATCCAAGTCCTCCTAGAGTAGTCATCAATGAATATAACATAATACTCATAACCACCCAAGGACACATGAGACATATGACCACTAACATCAGTATGAATCAAGTCTAGTATACATGTAGATCTGCTGTCGCTCGCTGGAAATGGTAACTTGGTGTACTTGCCCAAAGCACACCCTCTGGAGACCTCATAATGCTCGACACTGAAATCAGGAACTCCAGTAGTGATCTCCCTTAGAACTCTCAAAGCTCCATGATGCATATGTGCCATCCTCCAGTGCCATAACTCGCACAAGTCTCTACTGCTAGTGGTACTAGTGTGAGTGCTACCAGATGTGCTACTCACGAAAGCTCCTGCCAACTGAAAGTTGAACCTGTATAGTTTCCCAGAGCGTACTCCAATCACTTTGGCCGAAGTGATGGAAGCTCCCCTGGGATGCATCAATACTTGCCCTCTTGAGAAGGTGATGTCAAACCCCTTCTCCTCCATAGCAGACACTGAAATCAAGTTCTTCTTCATCCCCAGAGCATACAAAACATCCATGACCTTCAATGGAGGGAAAGACTCCCTCTCAAAGGTCACAGTCTTCACACCAACAGCTCTCACAGTGCGGTCATCTCCTAGTACAATCTCAATATCAAGTGCCCTCTCTGCAAGCTCTGAAAATAACTCCCGTGCACCTGTCATATGGCTGGAAGCATCACTGTCTATGTACCACACATCGAATGATGTACTCCTACTAGATGTAGAAGTAATAAATGTAAAATTCCTGTCAAACTATGAAGCAAACTCCCCCACCTCTGCTGAAGCTGCAGTACCCTTCTTCCCATTGTTATTCCTCTCAGGACACGTAGCAGCATAGTGTCCCATCTTCTGACATGCCCAACATTTGACTTTGGACATATCCGTATCTTTCTTCTTCTTCTTCTTTTCCTTTCCCATAGCCCCATCTGATGAGGCCCCTTTCTTGGCCTTCCCCTTGTTCTTCCCCTTGGTTGTTAAGGCTACATCCTCCTCTTTTGCTATCTTCACCCCACCACTGCCAGTCTTTCGTATCTCATGCTGCACACAATCATTCCAGAATCTGTCTCAATTGGAAAAATTTTCCCTAGAGGTAATTGTATCTCCAAAGACCTCCCAAGACATAGGAAGTTCCGCTACGACTATCCTGACTAACTCTGTGGGTGCAACTACCTCACCAATAACTGTCAAATCATCATGTACTTGTTTGACCCTGCCAAGATAATGAACTACACTTTCAGCCTTTGTCATCCTGGTGTTCTTCAATTGTTCTTTGAGTACCATCTTCCTGCTCTTATTGGTACTTTGATAGAGAGTGGTTAGAGCTGTCCACATCTGATATGCATATGTGTTTCCTCTCACCTGAGGAACCACATGATCCTTCAGACTGTCCATAAAAATCCTTTTTGCTTTTGCATTATATTTTATGAATTCAACAAGTTCATCTACATCAGTAGGAGGTACAACCTCTTGCCACACAATGTCCCACACTGCTGCCTCCTCAAACACTGTCTGAATTCTGTCCTTCCAAACGGCATAGTTGGATATCCCATACAATCTGTCCTCTATCCTTAAGAACATGGCCATGACTGCTGTCCAAAATTTACAAAACCAAGAAAATAGAGAAATGAACTTTCCAGCACACCTTGCTGTCCCAAAAGTTCAGTCTCTGTGAAATTTCACCTCGCTATCCCAAAATATCAGTTTGCTGTCCAAAAATTCAGTTTGCTGTCCCAAACTACTGTCTGTTGTACAAACGACAATTTTCAGCCTATAGCTCTGATACTATGTTGAAATTTGATGACTAAAAAGTTTCCTGCAATCCCAACCCGGTTTTAATTTCACCTTATCACTCCCATTCAGTTAAATGCCCTTTCCCATAAACTTACATTCAACATATAGGATTCTGGAAATGAAATTTTCAGATTAAAACACATGGGACTATCAACACATGCTGAAAATAAATATGGACATAAATAGACCAACAACACATAAAAAAATACACAGTTTTTTGGTCAACTTAGACCCAGGCAAAACCCTTTCAATCTTCTCCAGGGAAAACTTGTTAGAGATCTCTTCAAATTTATTTATCTTTCAAGTTCAGGAAAAATACATTTGCAGACAAAACAAAATAGCAAGATACAATTTATCTCTTCAGCCCAAAACTCCTTGAAAACTGTGCCCATTTTGCCTCGATTTCCGTGCCCACTTGAAGCTGAAACAATATTGTATGTATGTAGACTGCAATGTATGAATTGTACTGATTTCTGTACCGCTGTACGAACTGTACAGATTTTTTTTTTCTCCAAAAAGTTTTTTTTTGGCTCAAAAACAACCCTCGAATTGCGTGCAACTCACATCATTAAATGTTGTTTGAACTGTACCTTGTGCTGTCTTCTATGCCTTGATTTCCGTGCCCATATTTGCCCAGAAATCACTCCTTTAGCTTGCTGCAACAAATTTCTCTTTCAAAACTTTTCTCCAGTTTTTAGCCTCCTTTCTCCAATCTGCTCATGAAGAATGAATGAATGTAGTCTCTCTTTTCTTTTCCTTCTTTTGTTTCCCTAAATGACTTTTGGGCAACCCTAAGATGTAATGGCTCAGATTCATTTAGATCAAGGGATGAGAATAAATGTGCATTTAATTCTCACTTTTTATTGTTTAACTCACCCATTAAATAAAGTACCCACATTGTACTTTATGTCTAAAGTCACTTTTCACTTTATAATTTAATATTAACTTTACCACTTATAAAGTCACTTTCACTTTATAATTTAATATTGACTTTACCACTTATAAAGTCACTTTCACTTTTGAAAGTCACACTTAGGAAAATAATTATTTTGGACACTTTTCCCTAGGTAGAGACTAACCCATGGGAAACCACTTGTCCAAGGTACATTAAAAATCAACACGAAAGGCGAACCTCATGTTGGATGTTATCCTTTAAAGTACCTATGAAGACATCAATCTTGTGTTCCTCTGGAATATCAGTTACCCTTATATTCAATTTTTGGAAGTCCTCAATGTGCTCCACCATTGAACCCTTTTGTTTGAGATTTATCAATTGGCTAAAGAAGGTGTTGTTCTTTGTATCCTCATAATGTGCTATCATTTCCTCCGTAAAAATTGACCAAGTGACAATTTGTTTACGAGAGCAAAGCCATCGATACCATACAAATGTATTGTGTTCTAAATATAAAGTTGCAATGTGTACCTTTTGCATGTTTTGCACATTATGGACATCAAAGTATTGCTCCATCTGTATTTTCCATGTTACAGGATCCTTGCCATCACACTTTCTCATATCGATCTTTGGAAGATGGTGGGTCTTCAATCCAACATTAGAGTGTATGAAATCACGATTAACATTTATTTTTTTCTCATCATGAGTTTCCTCTACTACCTTTTTGCCATTAGGAAGCTTTTCTTGTAGCAACTTTGCCAAACCTTTCTTCAAACCTTCCATCCCTTTCTTCAAATCTTCCATGTTGCCTTCTATACCATCGATCTTCGCTTCCATCTCATTCTTCAAACCATCTATCTTAGCTTCCACGCCATTCATCTTAGCTATTCTTCAAACCATCCATTTTAGTTTCCATTTCATTTTTGGTTACTTTTTGCGAGAGCGACATTTCTTGCACGTGCTCTCGTAATTTTGATATATCATGTTGCACTTATTCCTCTTCATGCGTCATAGTAGATTTTTTTGAGGGCTTAACATGTGTGGAATTATTTTTGGGAGGCATTATAGAACCCAACACTGATATATATGCTTCAATATGCCCTTCGGATCACTTCAAACTCATTTTTCAAACAAAAGTTGTGCAATTAAAAAAAAAGATACACACCTTTTTCTTGCTTTTGAGAAGCTCGATATTGAAACTGATGTATCTCTGTGATTTCAGATCCCCAATATTTGAGCTTTGGCCCTATAGTAGCTCTCTGAGTCTTCTTTCCAATGCCACAGGTCAAACCTGATTTGGATTCTTCAAGACAAAGTTATGCCCAATATCCCACAATGACTTAATTTTGGACTGGTTCAGTAGAGCGAAATTGTACGGCGTGCCACGTGTTATTGTTTCGTCTTTCAACTTTGAATTCGATACACAAGGAACTATAGTCCGTGCACTTTCAACTACTTCTTACATAATTTAAATTCGATGCTCAGAGAGAAAGTTATGACGATTTTCCCAAGGTCACCTCTTTGAGGTGAAATTTACGAGCCTGCAAAAACCCTAACTTCCTCGGATCATATCTCCGAAAATATAGTGAACCAAGATTTGCAATTTTTACACGAAGTTCCTCAGGATTTCAACTCAAATGGTTTTTTTACTAGCGTCTGAAACTTCGTAAAACAAAAGCTATAGCGAAAATTCCACGATGACTTATTTGCAGCAGCGAAACCCTAGAATCCAAAGCTCTGATACCAAATGTTATGAAACCAACTCACAAAATAGAAGGAAAGATAGATCAACGACTTAGAAATCAACCTCTTCGAGGAGGAAACCTCCTTTACATTACATAAATGAACAATTCTTGGATGATACAAATGAAAAAACCTCCTTTCTATATATAGGAGTCCATGGGGTCACAATATAATCTTAGCTGGCCTAACAATAATAATGTAAGGGCACAACAATAACAATATGGGCTTTTATGGGGCAAAATAATAATAACAATATGGGGACTACAGGTGTACAACAATAACGATAAGGGGGTTACACTAACAACAATAAGGGACTACATTAGTAATATAGGGACCTAACACTTTAGTGTTTTAGTCCCTCACTTCTTAAGAAAATTGCTTTCTCAATCACAATGTGTCTTTCACCTCTCCCTTAGGATTATTTTATAGTTTCATTAAGCTAAATCCCTAACCCTTATCTCCTTAGCGATCAATGTCTAGGATTAGATGCTAAGCCTCACTTGAGATCAACGTTAGGGATTAGATCTAAGTCGCTTAAAAAATTAAATTATTTATCCTTAGAAACTTCGCTCATTAGCCAATGTTAATCAATTAAATTAATTAATGTGCTTTTTGCTGATGTAGACTTAGGAAATAAATCATATTTATAACTTGCTCCTCTCAAGCAAGCACTTACAGAGGTAGTCCAACATCTTCAACATGCTAGACACAAAGCCTATGTATAAGCACCTATTCGAGCTAATAACATCAACACTCCATCCTGGCAAGGAAGGTGTTTTGCACCACCCCCAACTTATCTCTATAGAAACAAACCTCCCTTTCACGAGGGGCTCGGTGATAATATTTGCAACGTGCTTATTTCTGGATATGTACTAAAGCTTCACAACTCCCCTGTCGACCCTGTCTTTGATGAATTGATACTTGATCTCAAGATGCTTGGATTTGTCATGAAATGTTGGATTCCTCGAGAGCTTGATGCAACTTTGATTGTCTCAGTGAATCACCGTCAGATCCAACTCAAGAACAAACAAACGTGTGCACATTTTGGGAAGCCAAATGACCTTATAGCTTGCCAAACTCGTAGCCATGTGTTTGGCCTTTGCTGAACTGAGCTCCATTGAACTCTGCTTTTTGCTAAACCATGAAATTACCGTTGATCCCAAACTAAAGCAACTTCTCAACTGTCCGCAACACTACAAGGACAATCTAAGTTTGTATAGCCCACTAACTGCACTCCACCACTCCTGACATATCTTAGCTCCATACTCCACTGTACCTCGAAGATACGAAAGCACATGCTTCACTGCCACCCAATGAACACTCCTCAACTCCACCATAAATTGGCTTTGTGTATTCACAACAAAGTTAATATCTGGCTTAGTGTTGACCAAATACATCAACGAACCTATCGGCTGCCTGTACAATGTGGGATCCACCAACTCTGGTTCAAAATCATTCAACTTTCTCAAGTTGGTAATCATGGGTGTCGACATAGGTATGCAATCCTCCATCCTGAATCTCTTTAGGATCTCGACCGCATACTTCCCTTTTCCAAGGACGACTTCACTTATTTGCTTCCACACCGCCAATCCCAAAAAGTAGTGCATCATGTCGGTGTCCTTCATCTCAAACTTTGATGCAAGATCTCGCTTGAACATCTCTATGAGCTTCTCTGACCTTGTAAGAAAGATGTCATCCATATACAACACCAAGATGAGTGGATTGTCACTAACAAGTGTGTAATATAACTTGGGATCCGCCTCACTCTTGGTGAAGGCCATGCCTAGTAGATGCATATCAATCCTTGAGTACGATGCTCTAGGTGCCTACTTGAGACCATATAATGCATATTTCATCCTACAAGCATGTGACTTTCTCCTATGCACCTCAAATCCTCGTGGGTATTCAATGTACACCTCTTCCTGAATCGCATCCTTGAAGAACGTTGTCTTCATATTCATCTGATATATCCTCCACACAATCTCTAAGCAATAGACATAGCAACCCTGATAGAAGTGTATATGGCGATTGGAGCAAATGTCTCCTCATAATCTACTCCCTGCTTCTAGTAGAATGCCTTAATATATGTGTATTTGGCGACTGGAGCGAATGTCTCGTCATAATCCACTTCATTTTTCTGGGAGAACCGCCTCACCATGAACCTCTCGATGTTGCCATTTGGAACATGTTTGATCTTGAAGATCCATCTCAAACTAACCATTGATTTCCCCTTGGGCCTCTACACAATGTGTCACACATCATTCTTTATGATGGAGGCATCCTCCTCCACCATTGCATCTCTCCAAACCTGCTAGCTTACTACCTCATCATAAGTACTAGGCTTAGAGTTAGTGATGTCACTCATGAGCACCATGTAACTAAGAAATTGTCTTGATGGTCTGCTCTCCCTGAAATTTCTCCTAGGAGCTTCCACATGCTCCTAAGCATCTCCTAGTTGCCCATAAAATAAGTAAATCCCCGTGGTGCAAATGTGCCATCCTCCGTTGCGATAACTCACACATGTTGATCAATCAACCCAACCAATCGCTTAACATAGTGCATGGATAAATATATATATATATATATATATATATATATATATATATATATATATATATATATATATATATAATATAGGTTCCCTTTTCTCCTCCCAATCACCGGCCTTCTCGAACTGGAAACTCTCAACCTGACAAATAACTTTCCATCTTTGAAAAACACCTCATACACCTTGTCCTCCATGGCTGAGACTACTAGAAGGTTCTTGGTTAGTCCTGGAACAAACATTACCTTTGTCACCTCCAAAGACTGCCCTAACTCTAACTGAAACTGGATAATACCAATCCCCTCTATTGCACGCCTGGCATTGTTGCCAAACTTGACATGTAGCTCTGAGTTTTTCTTTGAAATATTGGTGAACAAATCACGTGATCCCGTCATGTGACAAGAAGAACCATTGTCCATGAACTACACACCCATGGCTATGGTGGTAGAAAGACAAGACATAAGTGAGAATTCCTTCTCAAATTTGTTGACAAATTCACTCACTTGCGTATCTACTAAAGTTGCTACATGAGTCCTCCCTTTCCCCCCTTCTTGTTTGGACATTGACCCGCATCGTGGCCAAATTTGTGACATGCAAAGCACTTGACTTTGGTCATGTCCTTATTATGTCCAGCTCCTAAGATACTCTTTTCTTTCAAGCATGGGTCTTTCGTAGTGCAATTCTCTCGAGCTCCTAAGGTACTCTTTCCTTTCAAGCATGGGTCTTTTGCAGTGCAACATATTTGATATCATTTGCGGATTAAGTGCATAGAGTAAGTCATTAAACTATGACCATATCCATGAGTATCACCCGATGCCATGAGTGCTATGTGGACTATTCGAAATCATTAGAAAGTTGGTTAGTTGAGACTAATACTCATGGATTTGGTCATATTTTAATGACTTACTCTACATAGTTAATCCCAAAATGATATCTATTACTCTTTCTTACTGTGCTCTTCTTCCGCTTTCCCTTCCTGGCCTAACTAGCAAGGGCAAGATTCTCATCATCACCCATAAGTTGGCTCCCATGAAGAGACTCCTCACGAATCTCCTCCTGTATGAGGTCATCCCATAACCTCTCCCAGTTAGGTAGATTCTCAGGTGCTATGATCCCTTTGACAAAGGATTCCCATGGCTTGGAAAAGCCATTAAGGGTTGTTCTCACCATCTCCTAATTTAACACTTACTCCCAACTGCAACCAACTTGTTAAAGACTTGTGTGATTTTACTCCTTCAACACCATTATTCTGTTTGCATTGTTGCGTTGATATAGCTTGGTCAATGCCTACCACATTTCCATGGCCGATTTCTTCACGGAGAGAAGAAGTTTCACATGATCCTTCACTCTCAGGATAATTGTTCTAGCCTTCACATGTTTTTGGTTAAAGATAGCCAATTCTGCAAAATCAGTAGGAGGAATGAGAGTACTACTTGCAAACTCCCAAATCCCGTTCTCCATCAAGACTCAACACTAATGTTATCCTCTCCTTCTAGGGATTGTGTAAATTTATGTAGATGTTCTATGCTTGATGCAACTTTACTTTTCACTAAAGCAATCACATAAACAATCAAGTAAAATGCTAATAGAACATACCAGAGGATCTATAGAAGACAAACCAGAAACAAAAGAATATGTTGGTGCATTACGGCGGTCAATAGGATGCTTCAACCAACAAAGTCTTCTTGGTCGGCCAACCCAGCTTGTGTCACAACAGCCCTCAAAACAATCACCCGGTCAGCCCAAAGCCAACCCCAGAAAAGTCAACGCTGTCCAGAAAAAGTCAACGCAGGATAGCAGCAAGAAAGTCAACGCAGCTCAATCTTCGGTCAACCTTTTGACCTTGATTTTTGTGCCAATGTGTACGGCATTCCAAGATCGAAGTCTCCACCAAAATTCAGCCTCTTTGGACCATGTGTTGACCAAAGTCAACGCTAGTCAAACTTGCATGGAAACCCTAGCTGCAGTGAATTTCGTCCAAACCCTAGCTGCAGCAAATTTGTCCTTCTTCCCACGTGTGAACCGAAATTGCCTCCAAGGAGCTCGTACTAAATCAGAAGAGATGTTGTGTGAGGATGAGATGAGTGAAATGATCTCCAACGTTGACTGTATATATATCCATCATTGAGGTGTGTGACACATCTGTTGGGGGTGTAAAACCTTAAGGCCGACCTGCACATATTTGAAATTATTAAAAAATAAATTCAAAATAAATGTTCCGCTCATCAGATTAAGATCAATTTTATATCGATCTTACACCTCTCTGAAAGAGGAACCCAATAAAAATATTGGTATCTTCATCTGAGCATCACAACATGGAGTTTGGACCTAGTTGTCCAATTTTACCACTCCCTCTCATCTAGGGAGAACTCCATCCACCTGTGCAAACAAACATCATGCGTCATCCCGCTATAACTTGCTTTGTTGGCCTCTTTATTTCAGAACAGAAGTGGGTCAGTCACAAAGACATCATCCCCCGGCTAACAGATTCATCCCAGAGGTCCGAAACCTCTATCAAACTCACAAAGAGTCTCATACCAACCCGAAGTTGGTTTACCTGACCCGAAGTCAGTTGGAGGTCCGAAACCTCACTATACTTGATCCCAGATCAAGTGGTTGGACTGTGCCATCCTAGATAGAGAATACGGCAATCTCTGATGCGTCCATCAGTGTTTGCTACTAGTCTCTAGCTTTTCCCACCTCATTGGCCAAATGAGAGGTACTTCCCATGAGCCCTGAACTCAATGGGTAGGATGCATACGGAGCACAGATAATGAGAGGTGAAACAACTCAAACATCATAACGGTGGGGGCAAGCCTAGCCCCGTGAGTGCTTATAGCTCCGAGAAGCTATCCCCAAAGCCCCCCAGAGCTCCCAGAGCTCATCGTCCAACGGGACCCACATCATAGGGTCGTTCCACGATACCAAGACTCTCACGGAAGGTTAGGAACTTGACCTTCCCAGGGGCTTAGTGAGAATATCCGCGACCTGCTCATCAGTTCCTATATGATCGAGCCTTACGGCGCCTCGCTGTACCATATCCCGGATAAAGTGGTACCTGATATCAATATGCTTGGATCGGTCGTGGAACACAGGATTCTCAGTCATACGAATCCCACTTTGGTTATCACAGAGTATCACAGTGGTATCTAGCACATGTCCAAACAGTTCACTAAAGAGCTTACGCAACCAAACTGCTTCACAATAGGCCATACTTGCAGCAATGTATTTGGCCTCCGCAGTGCTCAAAGCCACCGACTTCTGCTTCCTGCTCATCCATGAGATCGAAGCAGAACCAAGATTGAAGCAGCATCCCGATGTGCTCTTACGATCCACCACACTGCCAGCCCAATCGGCATCAGTATATCCAAGGAGTGTCACGCTCCCGGCAGTGTATCTCAGCCCATGGTTTATCGTGCCCTGAAGATATCTTAGAAGATTCCTGGCACCAACCCAGTGAAAGTGATGAGGCTCGACCATCTGTTGACTCAAAGTGTTCACTGCAAAACATATATCTGGACGGGTGTTCACTAAGAAAATCAGGGCCCCTACGAGTTGACGATACTCAGTAGGATTAGACAATACGGGCCCAGCAGCGCTGCCACTCAACTTCTTGAAGTTGAGCTCCATTGGTGTTGACACGGACTTGTAGTCCACCATACCAAATCTTTCCAGAATCTTCACAATATATTTTCCTTGAGAAAGGAAAATCTCGCCAGGTCTCTGCGAGACCACCAGGCCTAGGAAGTAGTGCATCAGTCCTAGGTCCTTCATCTCGAACTCAGCAACGAGCTCCCTCTTGCACTGATGAATGAGAGGGTGTTAAATTTGGACAACTAGGTCCAAACTCCATGTTATGATGCTCAGATTAAGAGGCTAATATTTTTGTTGGAATCCACTTTCGGAGAGGTGTAAAATCCATATATAATATGTCTTAATCCGATGAGCAGAACATTTATTTTGAATTTATTATTCTTAATAAATTATATGTGCAGGTCGGCCTTAAGGTTGCACGCCCCTAGCAGATGTGTCACACGCCCCAATGATGGATATAAATACAGGAAAAGTTGGAGAGCATTTCATCACAACACAACTCACATCTTCCTCTCTCATCTGAAATAGTACGAGCTACCTGGAGGACGAGTTTCAGCCACACGTGTGAAGGAGAAAGAGGACAGACCATACGGCTGAGTTGAAGTACGACTTTTCTGCAGCTAGGGTTTCGCAGAAAGTTTGACCAGCGTTGACTTTGGTCAACACATGGTCCAATCAAGCTGAAAACTTGTGGGAAGTTCGATTTATGAAGGCCGTACTACTTGGCACAGAAATCGAGGTCAAAGGGTTGACCGTTTTGCTGCTGCGTTGACTTTTAGCTTGCTGCCCTGCGTTGACTTTTTCAGGACATCGTTGAATTTTGTGGAGTTGACTTGGGTTGACTCGTTTGCTGATTGGAGGACTGTTGTGACACATGCTGGGCTGGCTGACCAAGGAGACTTTGCTGGTTGAAGCATCCTGTTGACCGCCGTAACGAACACACACATTTTTCCTGTTTCTGATTTGTCTTCTGTAAGATCTACTTATATGTTCTATCTGCATTTTGCTTAACTATTTGTATGATTGCTGTGAGAAAAGTAAAACTGCTCTTAGCATAGAACATCTACAAAAAATTTACATGGTATCAGAGATGAGGTGAAGACAAACTCTATCTTTAGCAATCATCACCGGAAGAAATGGGTTCCACTAGTCTTGAATTCAAAGAGAATGACAAGCTGACCGGAAGTAATGACTTCCATGCCTGGAAGATGATATTAGATCTCAAATTGGAAGATCATGATCTCTTGGATCATGTGATGGGGAAGATTCAAGAACCTCCATCCAATGCCTCTGCAGCTGTTAGAAACAAGTATAAGAAGGGAGAAATCAGAGCAAAGCTGCTGATCAGGGAATCCATAAATAAGACTCTGGTTGCCTACATATCTGAACTAGGCACATCCAAGGAGATGTATGACAAATTGATACTTATGTTCCAAGTAAACAATGTGAACCAAGTGCTATTCCTCAAGAACAAGTTGAAGAATATGAAGAAGGGCCGAGACGAGTCTATTCAAACTTTCTTTATGAAGTTGACCGAAACCAGAACAATCTGCTAGCTATTGGGGAGACAATAGCTGATCGTGAGATGGTTCTCATCGCACTTGGAGGACTTCCATATGAATGGCAAGTATTCACAACTACCATTCTCAACAATAACACCATTCCTAACTTTGATGAGCTTCTGTCTAGATGTATGCAAGAAGAAACAAGGATGAAGGAATTCGATAATGAAAGAAATGCTGCCTATGGTGCTCATTCCCGAAAGAAGAACTCTGGTGGTTCTAAGGACAAAGGAAGGACAAAGACTCAAGAGAAGAAGGGAAAATGTTTCACCTGCCATAGGCCTGGTCACTATGCTAGAGAATGCCCCTTCAAGAAGGATTCTCCCGATAGTGATGATAACAACAACCAAAGGAATGGGAATCGAAGAAATGACAAATCCAAAGGAAAGAGGAAGGCTCACTTTGGAGGAAACAATCAACCTTCTAAAAGGTCCAGAAATACCAGGTATGAGGAGTCTAATGTTGTTGATAAAAGAAATGAGTATATTCTAGTATCTGCTCTCTCAGCTGCATCTCCGCCCGACACTATGGATGTCTGGCTAATCGATAGTGGTGCCTCAAGACACATCACCGGATTCAAGGAAGCACTTTCTGACATGGTTGAAAGGGATACTAATCTTGAAATTATCCTTGGGGATAATGCCACTTATCCTGTGAAAGGGACAGGGACTGTGACCCTCCACTTGTCTCAAGGACAAGTCCTTCGTTTGCAAGATGTACTCTATGTACCTAAATTGAAGAAGAACCTTGTGTCTGTATCTGCCATGGAAGACAAAGGATTCAATGTAACTTTCTCTGATGGAAAGGTACTCATGTGGAAGAAGAGCTTCAAGGAAGCTATCTCAATTGGTTTTAGAGTTGGTACACTCTACCAGGTTGGAGGGAGTCCGTTGGGAGCTATGACTTGTGACACTATCCGACAAACCGAACTATGGCACCGAAGATTTGGACACCTTCATTACAAGGCCCTTCCCGAAGCAAGGAAGGTGGTGACAGGGATGCCTGACTTTGGAAATAATCATGAAGGTGTATGTAAGGGCTGTGCCGAAGGAAAACATACAAGGGGACCTTTTCCCTCAAGTGTCACAAAGACATCTGATATCTTGCAATTAATACATTCTAATTTGTCTAGGATGCTACCTGTGACATCCTTAGGAGGATGTTCTTACTATATGGATAAGTCATCATGACTTCCTCTCTCGCAGGGTTGATATACTTCTTGAAGAAGAAGGATGAGGCTTTCATGTGGTTCCGTACCTTCAAGCCTTGGTGGAAAATATGACCGTAAAGAAGATCAAGATTTTGAGGACCGACAATGGGACTGAATATGAGTCAAATGAGTTCAAAGACTTTTGCAGAGAAGCTGGCATTAAGAGGGAGACTACCACTGCATATACTCCTGAGCAGAATGGTGTTGCTGAACGCAAGAATAGGACTATTGTGGAAGCCGCCCGTGCCATGCTATGTGACCAGGGTCTACCGAAGTTTCTGTGGGGAGAAGCTGCAAATACTGCTGTGTACATTCAAAACCGATGCCCTCATTCCGCTCTGGACTCCAAAACTCCCGAAGAGGTTTTCTTTGGTAAGAAACCTGATGTCTCACATTTTAGAATTTTTGGATGTCCTGCCTATTTTCATGTGCCGAAAGAAAAGAGAAGTAAGCTGGATGCTACTGGGAAGAAAGGAATGTTTGTGGGCTACAGTGAGACTTCTAAGGCATATAGAGTCTATGTACCGGGTCAAAGGGAAGTAGAGATAAGCCATGATGTCACTTTTGACGAAGATGCTTCCCTGAAGAAAGTAGTAGATCTTCCTAGATCTGAAGAAAATCATGAAGAAAGACCTGGAAACCTGGAAGAACCCCAGGATGAGACTATGCCTGATATTGAAGGGCCAATGGACCCTATTGATCCAACCCCTTCACTAGGAAAGAGACCATCATGGCTCAGGGACACCCTCGAAGATGCTGAGGGTCATGCTGCCCCAAGGGGGACATTCCGAGAAAGCAAGAAGCCGTGTAGATACCAAGGGTATCTAGCCGCCATGAGTACTATTGTACAATCTGAACCTGGATCTTTTGAGGAAGCCGTAAAGCATCAAGTTTGGAAGGATGCTATGCACGAAGAATATGAGTCCATAATGAAGAATGATGTCTGGGATGTGGTCCCAAGACCGAAGGACAAATCTGTTGTCACCGCGAAATGGCTGTACAAGATCAAACATGGATCTGATGGGAGTGCTGAAAAGTTCAAGGCAAGGTTTGTTGCCCGTGGCTTCTCTCAAAAGGAAGAAATTGACTATGATGACATATTTGCACCTGTGGCACGATATACCACCATTCGATCAATCATAGCCCTTGCTGCTACGCAAGGATGGAGTCTTCATCGGATGGATGTCAAGACCGCTTTTCTGCATGGTGCAATAAAGGAAGAGGTGTATGTGGAACAACCTCTGGGATTTGAAGTTCAAAATCGAGACACTCATGTCTGCAGGTTGAAGAAAGCCCTCTATGGGTTAAAGCAAGCACCCAAAGCTTGGTACGAGAGGATGGATAGTTACTTGATGAAGTTGGGCTTCACTCGAAGTAATGCTGATCCGAACCTTTACTTCAAGGTTGTGCAGGGGAAGCCTCTCATTCTAGTGCTGTATGTGGATGACCTCTTCCTGACAGGTGCTGACTCTCTCATTCATCAATGTAAGAGGGAGCTCGCTGCTGAGTTCGAGATGAAGGACCTAGGATTGATGCACTACTTCCTAGGCCTGGAGGTCTGGCAGAGACCTGGAGAGATTTTCCTTTCTCAAGGAAAATACATTGTGAAGCTTCTGGAAAGGTTTGGTATGGTGGACTGTAAGTCCGTGTCGACACCGATGGAACTCAACTTTAAGAAGTTGAGTGGCAGCGCTGCTGGGCCTATCTTGGCAAATCCTACTGAGTATCGTCAACTCATAGGAGCTTTGATGTTCTTAGTGAACACCCGACCGGATATATGTTTTGCAGTGAACACTTTGAGTCAACAGATGGTTGAGCCTCATCATTTTCACTGGGTTGGTGCTAAGAATCTTTTGAGATATCTTCGGGGCATGATAAACCATGGGCTGAGATACACTGCCGGGAGTGTGACACTCCGTGGATATACTGATGCCGATTGGGCTGGCAGTGTGGTGGATCGTAAGAGCACATCGGGATGCTGCTTCAATCTTGGTTCTGCTTCGATCTCATGGATGAGCAGGAAGCAGAAATCGGTGGCTTTGAGCACCGCTGAGGCCGAATACATTGCTGCAAGTATGGCCTGTTGTGAAGTAGTTTGGTTGCGAAAGCTCTTTAGTGAGCTGTTTGGACATGTGCTAGATACCACTGTGATACTCTGTGATAACCAGAGTGGGATTCGTATGACCGAGAATCCTGTGTTCCACGACCGATCCAAGCATATTGATATCAGGTACCACTTTATCCGGGATATGGTACAGCGAGGCGCCGTAAGGCTCGATCATATAGGAACTGATGAGCAGGTCGCGGATATTCTCACTAAGCCCCTGGGGAAGGTCAAGTTCCTAACCTTCCGTGAGAATCTTGGAGTCGTGGAAAGACCCTATGATGTGGGTCCTGTTGGACAATGAGCTCTGGGAGCTCTGGGGGGCTTTGGGGATAGCTTCTCGAAGCTATAAGCACTCATAATGCTTCTGCCCCACCCTTGTGATTATTGAGCTGGTTCACCACTCATTTATCTGTGCCCCGTATGCATCCTACCCATTGAGTTCAGGGCTCATGGGAAGTACCTCTCATTTGGCCAATGAGGTGGGAAAAGTTAGAGACTATTAGCAAAGACTGATGGACGCATCAGAGATTGCCGTACTCTCTATCTAGGATGGCACGGTCCAACCACTTGATCTGGGATCAAGTTTAGTGAGGTCTGGGACCTCTGCCTGACTTCGGGTCAGATGAACCAACTTTGGGGTGGTTGGATACTCTTCATGAGTTTGATAGAGGTTTGGAACCTCTGGACTGATTATGTCAGTCGGGGGATGATGTCTTTGTGACTGACCCACTTCTGTTCTGAAATAAAGAGGCCAGCAAAGCAAGTTACGGCGGGATGACGTACGATGTTTGATTGCACTGATGGATGGAGTTCTCCCTAGTTGAGAGGGAGTGTTAAATTTGGACAACTAGGTCCAAACTCCATGTTATGATGCTCAGATTAAGAGGCTAATATTTTTGTTGGAATCCTCTTTCTGAGAGGTGTAAAATCCATATATAATATGTCTTAATCCGATGAGCAGAACATTTATTTTGAATTTATTATTCTTAATAAATTATATGTGCAGGTCGGCCTTAAGGTTGCACGCCCCCAGCAGATGTGTCACACGCCCCAATGATGGATATAAATACAGGAAAAGTTGGAGAGCATTTCATCACAACACAACTCACATTTTCCTCTCTCATCTGAAATAGTACGAGCTACCTGGAGGACGAGTTTCAGCCACACGTGTGAAGGAGAAAGAGGACAGACCGTACGGCTGAGTTGAAGTACGACTTTTCTGCAGCTAGGGTTTCGCAGAAATTTTGACCAGCGTTGACTTTGGTCAACGCATGGTCCAATCAAGCTGAAAACTTGTGGGAAGTTCGATTTATGAAGGCCGTACTACTTGGCACAGAAATCGAGGTCAAAGGGTTGACCGTTTTGCTGCTGCGTTGACTTTTAGCTTGCTGCCCTGCGTTGACTTTTTCAGGACACTGTTGACTTTTGTGGAGTTGACTTGGGTTGACTCATTTGCTGATTGGAGGTCTGTTGTGACACATGCTGGGCTGGCTGACCAAGGAGACTTTGCTGGTTGAAGCATCTTGTTGACCGCCGTAACGAACACACACATTTTCCTGTTTCTGATTTGTCTTCTGTAAGATCTACTTATATGTTCTATCTGCATTTTGCTTAACTATTTGTATGATTGCTGTGAGAAAAGTAAAACTGCTCTTAGCATAG
>CM076584.1:926536174-926580887 GCA_034641835.2 Pinus albicaulis | reverse complement strand
GAAGTCTCCTAAGATACAATCTTCAACTGTTTTCAGATCACCCTTGAGAGCTAATTCAGTTCATGAGAATCTTACAGCTCTACAAGAATCATATGGTGGTGGAACCATAAAACGTTTTACCTCCTTAGGAGCGAAAAATTTTCCACCTGGCGACTCCACACTCTTAAACTCCCAGAAGACCAAATGACTCCACTGGTAGAAGACCCTGAACTGATTGACCGGACACAGTGACCTCTTTTCTGATTTACAAACATGATTCCGAGAATACAACGAAGATACGCCCCAATGAGTAGAGATCATATGTTAAGTCCCTATATTAATAGTGTAGCCCCTTATTATGTTAGTGCAGCCCCCCTTATTGTTATTATTGTACCCCTGTAACCCCCATTTTGCTATTATGGTGCCCTTAAATTATTATTGTTAGGTCGGCTAGGATTACATTGTGGCCCACTAGGATTACATTATGGCCCCATGGACTCCTATATATAGAAAGGAGGTTTTGTAAGTTGTATCATCCAAGAATTGTTCATTTATGTAATGTATTGGAGGTTTCCCCCTCGAAGTGGCTCATTTCTAAGGCGTTGATATCTCTTTTCTTCTATTTTTGGAGCTGGTTACACAACATTTGGTATCGGAGCTTGGGATTCTAGGGTTTCGCTGCTCCAAACAGGTCATCGTGGCATTTTCGCTATAACTTTTTTTCTACGAAGTTTCAGAAGCTGAAATTTTTAGGGTGCGAAGCTGAAATCCTGAGGAAGATTGTATAAAAATTTCAGAGCTTGGTTCGCAATATTTTCGGAGATATCATCTGTGGAAGTTAGGTATGTTTTCAAGCTCCTAAACAGGTCATCGTGGAATTTTCGCTATAATTTTTTTTCTACGAAGGTTCAGAATCTGAAATTCATATGGTGCGAAGCTAAAATCCTGAGGAAGTTTTTCTAAAAATTTCAGAGCTTGGTTCGCAACATTTTTGGAGATATGATCTGTGGAAGGTAGTGCTTTTTCAGGCTCCTAAATTGCATCTCAAAGAGGTGATCGTGGGAAACGTTCAATAACTCTCTCTCTGGGCAGTGGATTTGAGTACCGTAAAAAGTGATCACAATTAAACATACTGTAGTTTCTTGGCTATCAATTTCAGAGACAAAGGACGAAACAGTGACACGTGGCAAGTCGTACAAGTTCGCACTACTGAACCAGTCCATAATTAGGTCATTGTGGGAGATTGGACACAACTTTGTCTTGGAGAATCCAAATTAGATCAGACCTGCGGAATTAGAAAGATAATTTAGAGGGATACATCAGTACTGAAATTCAGATATTGAAGTTCTATAATCACAGAGATAATCCAATTTTAATATTGAGCTCTTCAAAAGCAAGAAAAAGGTGTGTATTTTTCCGAATTGCATAAGTCTTGTTTGAAGAATCAAGTTGAATTGATTCCAAGGGAATATTTTGTCAGTAATGGGTTCTATTATGCCTCCAAAAAATAATTCCATACCCATTAATCCCTCAAAAATCTATACTATGATGCATAGAGGAAGAGTTGCGATATGAGATATCAAAATTACGGTACCAAGTGCAACCAATTTCGATCTTACGAAGAGAAACCGAAGATGACATAGATGTTTTAAAAGCAGAAATGGAGGCTAAGTTGGATGGTTTTAAGGATCAAATAATAGCTAATATGGATGATAAATTAGTGGAAGATCAAATCGAGCATCAACAACAAGTTCTCCAACTCTCGAAGGATAACCTAACTTTGGTGCAGAATCTAATGAAACAACAAGAAGATCAACATCACATTGAAATAAGTTATGAATCAGTCACAGAAACAAGAACTCGAAAAGTAAGATCAATTTCATAGTATCTCAGAAAGTGGAAGAACTTTCCTTTATAATATTCCACATGGGAGGATGAGAATTTTATACAGAAGCATCAAGAAATAATCAAGCGTTGAGGGTGACACTTGTTTGAAGGAGAGGGGCATGTTAAGTCCCTATATTAATAGTGTAACCCCTTATTATGTTGGTGTAGCCCCCCTTATTGTTATTATTGTACCCTGTAACCCCATTTTGCTATTATGGTGCCCTTAAATTATTATTGTTAGGTCGTTTGAGTGCATTGTGGCCACTGAGGAGTACATTATGGCCCCATGGACTCCTATATATAGAAAGGAGGTTTTGTAAAGTTATCATCCATGAATTGTTCATTCATGTAATGTATTGGAGGTTGCCCCCGAAGTGGCTTATTTCTAAGGCGTGAATATCTCTTTTTCTTCTCCTCTTTGGGCGTTTACACAACATCATATCCTGGAACACCATAAGATGCACAGGATGAATTGGGATGACAACTTACTTTGTTTTCGAGGTGAAAAGTTTGATGACCCTCTATTACATCTCATCGGATTTCATATACATGTATGGAGGTTGAAAGTTGAATGGCATGAAGACTGCCTAATGAAAATTTTCATGTTAACATTAGAAGGAAAAGCTAGGGATTGGTATGAATGCTTAACTACAAAAATTTACAGAGGGTCAGCACCTGTCAGGAAGAGGTCATCCACATACAGCACCAGAATGAGAGGATTTCCTTTGACAACCTTGAAGTAAAGGTTCAGATCAACATTAATTCGAGTGAAGCCCAGCTTCATCAAGTAGCTATCTATCCTCTCGTACCAAGCTCTGGGTGCTTGCTTTAGCTCATAGAGGGCCTTCTTCAACCTGCAGACATGGGTGTCCCGATCCTGGACTTTGAACCCCAGAGGTTGCTCCACATATACCTCTTCCTTTATCGCACCGTGTAGAAATGCGGTCTTCACATCCATTTGATGAAGACTCCATCCTTGCGTAGCAGCAAGGGCTATAATAGATCGAATGGTGGTATATTGGGCCACATGTGCAAATATGTTATCATAATCTATGCCTTCCTTTTGAGAGAAGCCACGGGCGACGAATCTTGCCTTGAACTTTTCAGCACTTCCATCAGATCCATGCTTGATCTTGTAGAGCCATTTCGAGGTGACAACTTCTTTGTCCTTTGGTCTTGGAACCACATCCCAGACATCATTCTTCATAATGGACTCATACTCTTTGTGCATAGCATCCTTCCAGACTTGATGCTTTACGACTTCCTCAAAGGATCCAGGCTCGGATTGTATAATAGTACTCATGGCTGCTAGATACCCTTGGTATCTACTCGGCTTCTTGCTTTCATGGAATGTCCCCCTTGGGGCAACATGTTCCTCAGCATCCTCGAGAGTGTCCTTGAGCCATGATGGTATCTTTCCTAGAGAAGGAGGTGGATCAATCGGATCCATTGGTCCTTCAACATCAGGCATTGTTTCATCCTTCGGTTCCTCTTGATTTCTAGGCCTTGCTTCATTATCTTCCTCAGATCTCGGAAGATTAACTACTTTCCTCAAGGAAGTATCTTCGTCAAAGGTGACATCGTGGCATATCTCCACTTCCCTTTGACCAGGCACATAGATTCTATAGGCCTTCGAAGTTTCACTATAGCCCACAAACTTTCCTTTCTTCCCAGAAGCATCCAACTTGCTCCTCTTTTCTTTCGGCACATGAAAGTAAACAGTACATCCAAAAACTCTCAAATGTGAGACGTCAGGTTTCTTACCAGAGAAAACCTCTTCGGGAGTTTTGGATTCTAGAGCGGATTGTGGGCATCGGTTTTGTATGTACATAGCAGTGTTTGCAGCTACTCCCCATAGAAACTTTGACAGACCTTGGTCACATAGCATGGCACGGGCAGCTTGCACAATGGTCCTGTTCTTTTGTTCAACAACACCATTTCGCTCAGGAGTATAGACAGTTGTGGTCTCCCTCTTAATGCCAGCTTCTCTGCAAAAGTCCTTGAACTCGTTGGTCTCATATTCAGTGCCATTATCAGTTCTCAAAATCTTGATCTTCTTCCCTGTCATATTTTCCACCAAGGCTTTGAATGTACGGAACCACATGAAAGCCTCATCCTTCTTCTTTAAGAAGTATATCCAGGTTTTGCGAGAGAAGTCATCTATGAACGTCATGTAATTTGAACATCCTTCCAAGGATGTCACGGGCAGCATACCAGATAGATCAGAATGGATCAATTGCAAGACATCAGAGGTCTTTATGACACTAGAGGGGAAAGGTCCCTTGTATGCTTTCCTTCAGCACAACCCTTACATACACCTTCATGCTTATTTGGAAACTCGGGCATCCCTGTCACCACCTTCCTTGCTTCGGGAAGGGCTTTGTAGTGAAGGTGTCCAAACCTTTGGTGCCATAGTTCAGTTTGTCGGATAGTATCACATGTCATTGCTCCTAGCGGACTTCCTCCAACCTGGTAGAGTGTGTCAACTCTAAACTGAATCGAGATAGCTTCCTTGAAGCTCTTCTTCCACATGAGCACCTTTCCATCAGTGAATGCCACATTGAAACCTTTGTCTTCCATGGCTGATATAGAGACAAGGTTCTTCTTCAAATTTGGTACATAGAGTACATCTTGCAAGTGGAGGACTTGACCTTGAGACAAGTGGAGGGTCACAGTCCCTGTCCCTTTCACGAGATATGTGGCATTATCTCCAAGGATAATTTCCAGATTAGTATCCTTTTCAACCATATCAGAAAGTGCTTCCTTGAACCCAGTGATATGCCTTCAGGCACCACTATCTATCAACCAGACATCCATAGTGTCGGGTGGGGATGTAACAGAGAGGGCAGATACAAGAATGTATTCATTTCTTTTATCAACAACATGTGATTCCTCATACCTGGAGTTTCTTGATCTTTTGGAAGGTTGATCATTTCCATCGGAGGAAGCCTTCCTTTTTCCCTTGAACCTGTTGTTCCTTTGATTGCCATTTCTCCGGTTGTTGTTGTTGTCATCACCATCGGGAGAATCCTTCTGGAAAGGACATTCTCTAGCATAGTGACCAGGCCTATGATCAGTGAAACACTTGCCCTTCTTTCCTTGGGCCCTTGCTTTTCCCTTATTCTTTGGACCACCAGAGTTCTTCTTTCTAGAATGAGCAGCATATGCAGCATTTCCTCCATTTCCATACTCCTTCATTCTTGATTCTTCTTGAACGCATCTTGACAGTACTTCGTCAAAGTCAGGTATCACATTATTATTTAGAATGGTAGTGTTGAACACATGCCATTCAGATGAGAGCCCTCCAAGTGCGGTGAGTACCATCTCTCGATCAGCTATTGTCTCCCCAATAGCCAGCAGATTGTTCCTGATTTCAATTAGCTTCAGAAAGTATGATTGGATAGACTCATCCCTGCCTTTCTTTAGATTCTTCAATTGATTCTTGAAGAATAGTACTTGATTCGCATTGTCGGCCTTGAACATGAGGATCGATTTATCATACATCTTTTTGGATGTGCCCAACTCAGAGATGTAGGCCACCAGGCTTTTATGAATGGATTCCCTGATCATCAGCTTTGCTTTGATCTCCCACTTCTTGTACTTTGTTTTGGCAGTAGTAGTAGCAGTGGATGGAGGTTCTTGGATTTTACCCTGCACATAGTCCATGACATCTTGGTCTTCCAATTTGAGATCCAATATCATTTTCCAAGCATGGAAGTCATCCTTCCCAGTCAATTTGTCTTCCTCCTTGAAACCATAGCTTGAGGAACCCATTATCCTCTTCGGTGATTGCTACAAATAGGGCTTGTCTTCACCTCAGCTCTGATACCATGTAAATTTATGTAGATGTTCTATGCTTGATGCAACTTTACTTTTCACTACAACAATCACATAAACAATCAAGTAAAATGCTGATAGAACATACCAGAGGATCTATATAAGACAAACCAGAAACAAAAGAATATGGTGGTGCATTATGGCAGTCAACAGGATGATTCAACCAGCAAAGTCTTCTTAGTCGGCCAACCCAGCTTGTCTCACAACAGCCCTCAAAACAGTCACCCGGTTAGCCCAAAGTCAACCCTAGAAAAGTCAACGCTGTGCAGAAAAAGTCAATGCAGGACAGCAGCAAGAAACTCAACGCAACTCGGTCTTCGGTCAACCTTTTGACCTCGATTTTTGTGCCAATGTGTTCGGCCTTCCAAGATCGAAGTCTCCACCAAAATTCAGCCTCTTTGGACCATGCGTTGACCAAAGTCAACGCTGGTCAAACTTGCGTGGAAACCCTAGCTGCAGTGAATTTCGTCCAAACCCTAGCTGAGCCTACAACAAATTCATCCTTCTTCCCACGTGTGAATCGAAATTTCCTCCAAGGAGCTCGTACTAAAGCAGAAGAGGAGATGTTGTGTGAGGATAAGATGAGTGAAATGATCTCCAACGTTGACTGTATATATATCCATCATTGAGGTGTGTGACGCATCTGCTGGGGGTGTAAAACCTTAAGGCCGATCTGCACATATTTGAAATTATTAAAAAATAAATTCGAAATAAATGTACCGCTCATCAGATTAAGATCAATTTTATATCGATCTTACACCTCTCTGAAAGAGGAACCCAATAAAAATATTGGTATCTTTATCTGAGCATCACAACATGGAGTTTGTACCTAGTTGTCCAATTTTAACAGATTGTAGTTGGATGCCCTTTCGAACTAGTCTTCATACCTTAACCCTGTTGTATCCATCCTTGCAAACCTCCAAATCAAATGCTCAAAGCCCCAGAAAATATGCTGCTGGAAAAAATATAATAGTTTGCTGCTTTAAATCCTTGTGACAGTTTGATCTTCCCCTCAGAGTTTCTAGTGCTCTGGTACCATGTTGACTTTTCATACTAGGTTTGATATATTTTTCTCCAACAAGTAATTTATACATAGTAAATATTTTGCTTAGTGAAATTCTGAAAGTTGTCGGAAAATAAATACACTAGTATTTTTAACTTCACAAATAAAATTGCAGCGGAAATAAAATAGAAAAATCAACCACAAGAACTGTAAAAATTTTTGCACAACAAATTTTCCTTCACTTTATTAAATCCGGAAAATTAGGTCCTTGACCCACAAAGAATACACAGAAAGTACAATACACTTTGAACCTGTATTTCAGCCCACTGGATTGAATGCTCTAGGCCATCGTGTTTCAATCTTCTTCGATGGTTATTAATGTCAAAACTCCATACTAGATATAGAAGAATCACAATGATGTTACTTCTAATTCTTCAGTCCCATTGAAATTCTTCTCCTTGAACAACAACACACTATTTTGTTCCAACTTGTCCTTGTAGATCATGTTGCATGTTGGAAAATTAAGGATTGAATTGAACTATCCCCAACAACTTTTGAACTTTTGCGGTGGGTCCCTTGTACCATGAGCAGGAACTACCTAGTTCCTTAAAGGATGTTGCCGCAAAATCTAGCAAGCCTTGGAGAGGGAAACCCTACAAGGTATAAACTAGACAATGGGACAACAATGGGGTAAAGGCCCATTGTCACCTCAGCCAAAACCCCCTGCTCTTTACGGATTTTCATTGATGGAAGGTGTCTCGGTAAGAGAGATAGAGATCAATGCTACAATAGATAGGCTATAGATAAGGTATGAGATGATCTCACTAGGGCTCATTCAAGAGAGAGGCACAATATAAGTTCAAAGGATTATCTCAGGAAACAATTTGCTCTCAATGAAAGGACTTAGAAAATGGAGGTGCAAGGCCTAGGGTTTGATGTATTTGACGATAATGGGAGTTCCAAAGGTCAAGACCAAAGGGAAAAGGTTTCTTTATAATGAAATCAGCTAAGCCAAGGCTCATGAAACCTTCAAATAAGTCCTTAAGTTGAGAGAAGGAAGGCTAGGTTTCCCTCTTAGGGAAAGCAACTAGGGTAAAAGAATTTATGGGTGAAAGTTGAGTTGATGCCCACCAAATTTATATGTTTTGCGACAAACCAAGTCAATTTGATGTTTAGGCTCTCAAATGATCAAAGACCCTTCTCCCTAGAATTTCGCTCCAAGCCCTAGTTGCTCCTCTAGCCTTGAAAGGATTGAAATTTCAAGGGAATAAAAGATGGATTAAAAATGTGATTGATCACTAATGACTTGGACTAGTGCCTTGTCCCTTCGGTACATGGAGTCAAGGATGTCAAAGATAGGCCAATCTTGTTCTTAAGGAGGTTAAAATTCGATGCTCTTGCACAAATTTCAAGCATTTACCCACTTCTAGGAATAATGGATTTTCATGGGAAGAGCTTCTGAGAGTTTCACTACTAGGATAGTTCTTACAATGTCATGTATGAGTAATGCATGCAAAATTCATCTAGATAACCAATTAACAAATTTTCAATAAATTAGGGCACTCTTTTATAATCATCTAGATTCAATATTTCCGTACATTAGACATTTAAAATAGACCGTTCAGCAATTACAAGTACTTACATGTCAATTATGCAAGAGATCCATCCATTATGCCAAGAAATAGCTCCAAAAGATATCCAAAAATCAACTCCAAATGTCAAAATGCACCCAATGATCCAATAATTCAAGAGAATAAGAAGTGCAAGTCTCTCTAAGGAGGCCGAAATCACAAATTGAATGATGATGAGAGATGAAATGACATCTCTCCAATATATATGAGTCCTAACATGTGCTATTATGTGTGCATGCCCCTAAAATCATAAGTAATGGGGAAGAAACACCTCTAGATCACAGGCCGACCTAGTAACCATTGTGAATAAATGATAAATCTTCTAAAGGAGGGCCAAAATGTTGACATTGTGCATGTGTAGGACTCCGGAGGGAAGGCGTTGAGGTCAAATGGTGCAATGCGTGATGTAGAGGGCCTCTTAAATCGTGATGGAGGGATTGCCCCCTCTATCTCAGTGCAAATCATCATATGGGCCCCCAAGTATGGTCTGGGGCACAAAATGGATCTCATGTGGCTAAATCTGTTTCATTGCTCCAACACTGAGGGAACTAAAGATGGTGCAAGCCCTCCCATGTCTCCAAAGGTGAGACACGCCTGATCTGGGCACTGGATCAATTGCCAAACCATGTGATCACTGCTATGCCGACTGGAGCATGCTGGTCTAGACTCTAAATGCATCATCTCATGAATAATATAGGGAAAAGTGTGTTGAAAAAGGTGCCATGGAGGTGTTTCCTAGTGCTTTTTTCCTTTGGCCTAGGAAAACTCATGAGACCCACTTTTATGAGTTATGATTTTGAGTTATTAAAGTCATGTGACTTTTTAATCACTTTATGAGGTACAAAAAGTGCATGGTATTTTTTTATATTAAAGTTACTTTATGTTTTTAAAGTGACTTAATGAGGAAAAGGTACAAGGTACAAAAACAAGTTATAAAGTGACTAGGGAGGCTCACTAATGAAGGGGTGGACATAAGAGGGGGTCAAGGGTGTTAAATTATGCAACTTAGGTTAAATTCCACTTTTGGACAACTCATTTGATGGAGATAATTGTTGCATTAAATTCCTCTCTTCGAGAGGACCAAAATTGACCTAAAGATCACTCATTTTGAAAAAGCAAAAGTTGGAATTTTAATTTATTCTCGTAGATGTACAATTGTCAAGGTCGGCTTTGGCTCAAAAGTCACATCTCAAGGATAAGATGGCACCCCTCAAGTTGCATATAAATATAAGTGCCTTCATGCCTCATTTGAACATCAGACAACATCACATTGTTCACTCTTCATTTGTTTGGTTCGTACAGATCAAAGGGCAACTCTTTTCTCTTCACACATGTGAGGATCTTGGAGGCAATTTTGACTGTTCTGCATTGACTTTTCAGCTGGACAGATTGACTGCAGTTTGTTCGAGTTTGACTTCACATCTTGATCTCCTTTGACCTGCAAAAGTCTGATTTCTTGAGGAAGAGTTGATTGGCACTAAAACCGAGGCAATCTAGGCATATTTGACTGGAGTTGACTTTCTGGGTTGACTGCAGGAAATTGCAGACTGGGACAACAGACTATCTCTCTCCTTTGACTGAGTTTTACTGAGATTTTGAAGACTGTTTGGGGGTGACTTTGACCATCATTTAAGGCCGAGTTTGACTGAAGTTGACCGAGCTCCTAAAAGGGTGTGTTGACTGTTGACTGCTGACTGTTTAGGGTCGACTGTGTTGCTGTTGACTGCTGTTGACTTGGGCAGATTACAGAAGATTCAAATTTGACTATTTTTGACTACATTGCTCTACAATGTTTCTGGTTTGGATAATTATTTGATATTGAATATTGATATTGGATTTTGGCTAAGTCACAGTTTGACTTTGACTCTTGGATGATGTACTCTCTCTGCTGAAACGTTTGAAGACAATCTAATAGAAGAAGATTTGCAAGGGTTTTCCCCCTAGTAGGGTTTTTCCTTGGTTATTGACCAATTATTGTGTCTCTTGTCTCTTGGCTGTCTTTCTATGTGCATTTGTTTATTTGTTCTATCTACTATTGCTCTACTATCATTGAAAATTGAAGAAGTGAAATTGAGAAATTGAATGCTATCAAATATTGTTGAAGTAATAGTTGCAACATAGAACAAGTGTTAAAAAATTAACAAATGGGAGATAAGATCTCCACCCTTGATCAAGGAGAGCTGAGATCTAATCTCAATGCTTGATGCTAGGGATAGGGTTCTCTCATCATTATGAGATGAAAAAGGAGGGAAAAGACAAAGGAAACTCTTTTTCTTCATGTGCAAGTGTTAGAAAGGAGAAGAGAAAGGAAGATGAGAAGGAGAAGTGAAGAGGCTGAGACAACCATTTGCTAAAGGAGAGAATAACTTACAACAAGAAGGAGAAGCTACTCAGCAGGCCTGAGTTTCAAGGCTAGTAGAGAAGGCATGCAGATCGAGGTGCTGAAGTCGAATCCCAACGTAAGTATTGAGGAGAAGACAATCTGCTTCAACGAGTTTTTCGAGGTAGATTGTCAGACCAACAACCCAAAATTTAAGGAGGACAAATCTATGAGTCAAGCTCAAATTTTGAGGGGATAATTCAGGGTAAAAGGCACGCAGATTGAGAAGAATTTGTTGTTTGCGACACGAGTTTCAGAGTAGTGATTGCAAGACTGCTGGCACACAATTTCTGAGGTAGTGATTGCAGACCCGAGACAAGATTTTCTGAGCAGAGAAAGTCAGTTTGTGGCTCGTATTCCAAGAGCATTAAATTCTAGGCAGTGGTACAATTTCCAAGCAGAGATTGCTGAACATGTGGCACACATTTCTAGGAGTTGGGCACAATATTCATGGGAGAGATAAGTACCCTTGATGAGTTTTTAATGTTGTAATAAATTCTGTGATAAGCAAATAAAATCCTCCTTCAAACTGGTTTTCCCCTTTGGGGGTTTTCCAGGGACTGAGATTGACCAAAAATATCTGTGTTCAATTTATGTTCATGCT
Source organism: Pinus albicaulis (assembly GCA_034641835.2). Taxonomy (NCBI): domain Eukaryota; kingdom Viridiplantae; phylum Streptophyta; class Pinopsida; order Pinales; family Pinaceae; genus Pinus; species Pinus albicaulis. The sequence goes on along the minus strand of CM076584.1, from coordinate 926,569,566 downwards.
TGTCTAAATTTCTTATCAGCTGAAAGGGAAAGGAAAGAGTAGTGGTATCCTAGCAGTGTTTTAGTTGAAATTTTATATTCATGTTTTAATGTGAAATGAACCATGGGGTTGGGCATTAAAGAATGATGTGTAAAACAAACTGAAACTGGAGGGGCTGCAAAACACTTAAAATTATCTACATGGTATTAGAGCACTTGTGAACCTTCACCTAATAAATAGTGAACAACAAGCATAAAACGAGCCTATATACCAGAGATCTGTGGTTGAGAGGGAGGTGTTTGTTCAATTTTCAATGATTGAAAGGTTGTGTTGGTTGAGAGGGTCAAATGGCTATTGGTTTGAGGGTGGAGGATAGGTTGAGTGGGGCTGAAAATTTTGGTCCCTGGAAGGAGAGGATAGTCTTGTTGCTTGAGGAGTTCGAGTTGTGGGATATTGTAAGGAGTGCAGTGGTTCCACCTACAGCCCTGGTTCTGTTGTCAGAATTCAACAAGAAGAATGCCAAGGCTAAGAGGATCCTTTGAGATGCAGTGAAAGACCACCTTATTTCAAGCTCCTTCTCAGCTCCTTTTCAAGCTCTTTCTTTTGCATTGTCATATCATTAGAGAACTTCGACCTTCCAAATCTTATTTCCTTCTATCTTCATATGGTAACAAGGTCATCTTTCACTCACCAATGTAAACTTCAATGTCATCAGGGTTCTTACATGTTGAAAATTGGCAGCTATGGAATGAATTTCCTTGAATAAATTTTCATTTCCGACCTTTGTATAGTGACTTTCTAAAAATAGAAAGTCATGTCTATCTTTGCAACCATGACTTTCCAAAAATAGTAAATCACCTTCCATCAATTCATAATCATATATAGATGATGGAAAATGTAACGACCCATTCCCAAGTATATACAAAACGATATTAGCATGTGAACGATATAGGCATTTGATAGCTACACTTGCCTATACCACCCACATCGCACTAGTACACCTACCTACTAATATCAAGATTTCATAGATTGGGAACTTAATATTAAGATTTCAGTTTTATATTAAATTCAACCATGTATAAAAATTTATGAAACAAGGTAATAAAAGAAATGAAATAATAAAGTTAAATCTTTAAGTTAAAAATGAGTATGCAATATTAAAGATTTATATTAAAAAGTACTTAAATAAATCCCACCTTTATAAATGTGTATACGTACTCACATTAATGTGGATCACCCACCATAACAACATTTAATGTGAACATAAGGATGGATAAGGCCTCGGGAGGTTAGAGGCGATGGAGGAAGATTGTTTAGATTATATTCCTATCCAAATATAATGAAAAGTATACCACCATAAATACATAAAATATCACCATTAATAAGGATAAGACCTCGGGAAGTAAGAGGCGGTGGAGGGAGGTTATTTAAAGGAGGTGATATGGAGGAGAAGGGGGGGATGTTTTGGAGGAAAAGAAATGATTTCTGCTTAAGTGAGAAAGAAATGTCGGCTTGCAGGGTTTGGGAAGGAGTCTCTTGTTCTTGGAAATCTGGGCACGGGGGCAGAGGAGACAGCCTCTGGGTCTGGGATTGTTCCCGGATTTGGCTGGGAGGATTCGATTGTCCCGGAATCTGTTCTGTTCACGACATCACCAGCTAATCTTCAGCCGCTTCAGGATTCGTAAATTTGTGCTGATTTTCAGGTATTCTTCTACGTATAGATTAATTATGCAAGCTGAAATTTCAATTTTTACCATTACAATGTTTTATTAGATCTGTTTTACTTAAACTTAAGTTCAGATAGGTACAAATCTTAGAACTCTGGGAGTAGGGTTATTACAGAAAATCACTTAACTTGTTCTTAATCAATCTCAATTATATAATTTTAACTAATCATCAATATTATTAATATTATTATTATTATCCTTATGATGCTATAATAATATTATTAAAAGAGAAATACCTAAGTCACCTGACACGGGGACACGAGACACAAAGGACACGAGGATTCGAGTGTCGGACATAGACACGTTGACCCCCCGAAATAGGACATGTTATATATATATATATATTTTTTTTTTATATATTAAAAATTAGATATTTCTTACACAAATTCTCTTTCATGACATAAATTCATTGATTCTAACATAGATCTTCATCTAGATGTAAGTTTTGTAGAAATTTTGTGACCCAACCCTGGTTTTCAATTTCTCCTTATTTCTCCCATAAAGTTAAATGCCCATTCCCATAACCATACATTCAACAAGCTGGAAAAATAAACATTTTCTGAAAACACAAATTCTGGAAATTTCACAGTGCAGAAAATGCAGAAATAAAAACAGACTTTTGATTCTGCTGGGGGTTGTAAGGAACTGTGAACTCCCTCCTAATGCGTGCGTCTGCACAATAATCAACAAACTCACCAAGGGTGTACTCCCCTCCATTGTCCGACCTCAGGGACTTGATCTTCCACCCTGTCTGAGTTTCCACAAGAGCTCTGAACTCCTCAAACTGCTTGAAGACCTCACTCTTGGTCTTCAGGAAATAAATCCAGGTCTTCCTGGAGTGATCATCAATGAATAAAACATAGTACTCATATCCACTCAAGGAAACATGAGACATCCGACCTCTCACATCAGTATGAATCAAATCAAGTATCACAGTCGATCTGCTGTCACTGCTAGGAAAAGGGGATTTGGCAAACTTGCCCATCGCACATCCTTTGCATGTATCTAGGTGATCAGTACTGAAATCTGGCACACCTATAGTGATGTCCCGCAATATCCTCAAGGCTCCATGATACATGTGCCCCATTTTGCGGTGCCAAATCTCGCACAACTCTGAACTGCTAGCTCTGCTGGCAGTACTACTACTCAATGCCAAAAGGGGCTGAAATGCAAACCTGTACACCTTTGCATGGCGTACACCAATCACTCTAGCTGACTTAGCTGGAGCGCCCCTGGGATATATAAGTACCTGACCTCTCCTGAACAATGCCTCATACCCTCTGTCCTCCAATGCTGAGACGGATATAAGGTTCTTCCTCATCCCTGGCACATAAAGAACATCTGACACCTTCAAGGGAGGTTTGGGTTCCCTATCAAATGTCAATGCCCCCACATCGACTGCTCTAACAATGTTGTCGTCTCCGAGTACTACCTCTATATCAGTACCACTCTTTGAAATCTCTGAGAAGTACTCACGGACTCCTGTCATATGATGTGAAGCCCCACTGTCAACATACCAGATACCTAAAGATGCTCTGCTAGTGGAGGGAAATGCACACTCCCTCTCACCCTCCGTGGCAGGTGATCCTGCACTAGTGGACTCACAAGCAATGAACCCAAACTCCCGGTCAAAGCTCTCCGAAAAGTCCTCTATCTCTGCTGATGCTGCCATGGTCTTGTTCTTCCCCTTCTTCTTCTTCTTCGGACACACAACTGCATAGTGTCCCATCCTCTGACAATTCCAACACTTCACCTTGGAATAGTCCTTCTCCTTGTTCAGTTGCTTACCTTTACCTTTGCCTTTGCCCCCACCACCACTTGTAGAAACTTGCTTCTTTCCCTTGCCTTTCTTGCCTCTTGTTAACAGTGCTACATCCTCATCCCGCTCCACTGGTTTGGCTGCCCCAAGCTGGTTCTTTCTGATTTCATTTTGTATGCAATCTTCCCAGAACCTCTCCCAATTGGGAAGATTCTCACATGCAACAATCCCATTAGCAAATTTCAACCATGAACTGGGAAGGCCATTCACTGCAATCCGCACCAATTTAGTGGGTGGAACAACCTCTCCAACTGCTGCCAACTCATCTCTCACATTTGTGATCTTTGTAAGGTATGCAGTAGCACTATTTGTCTTTGCCATCTTAATGGCCTTTCACTTCTCTCTTAGGACCATTTTTCTGTTCTCATTGGTACTCTGGTAGAGATTGGTCAAGGCTGTCCACATCTCATGAGCAAGTCTCTTTTCTTTCACATGAGGAATGCAATGGTCTTTAATATCATCCAGAATCAATCTCTTGCCCTTGTTATTCTTCTTATTAAAGTCTGCTAACTGAACAGGGTCAGTAGGCACATTAACTGGGCGCTGTTGGGTACTCACCATTATACTCCAAGCTTCTGCCTCCTCAAAGATGCTCTGCATTCTCTCCTTCCATACACTGTAGTTGCTATGCCCATCCAACCTATCCTCCACCCTCAAGCCCAAAGACATGCTTGCTGTCCTAATAAACTGAAAATGACACTGCTGTAGTAAAGGTTCTGATTTCTATGTGTAAAATCAGCTTGTTGTAATTTTTTTTCTTGCTGTCCCAAACTGCACTTTTCAGCAAAATACTTCTGATACCATGTAGAAATTTTGTGACCCAACCCCGATTTTCAGTTTCTCCTTATTTCTCCCATAAAGTTAAATGCCCATTCCCATAACCATACATTCAACAAGCTGGAAAAATAAATATTTTCTGAAAACACAAATTCTGGAAATTTCACAGTGCTGAAAATGCAAAAATAAAAACACAGAAATAATTTCAGCCACACAGAAATTTGACACGCTGATTTTTGGTCAATATGACTCTGGAAAAACCCCCTACAACTCTTGGGGAAAACCAATTTGAAAGCTCCTATTTATTTTCTGAATATTGCTTTTACAGTGAAACAGAAAAACATAGTAAAAAATTCCAGCAACCAAATTACAGACTTATCTCGATTTCTGTGCTTGCACACTGCCTCGGAAATTGTGCCGAATCAGCAAATTACAAAACATAAATTATTACAGCATTAATGACATCAATAAATGCTGTATGACCACCTCGGAAAACATGCCGGAATCAGCTGTACGGTACTGTACGGACTGTATGGATTTGTATAGCAGCCTCCTCGAAATTTGTGCCCAGAAATAGCCTCGAAATCAGCGCTGAAGCTGTTGTCCTTTTTCTCGATTTTTGTGCCGAAAAATCAACATCACTTCTCGATTTCCATGCCCATATTTCTGCCTCAAACTTCGTGCTTAATGCTACTGCCCTCTTCCTCGATTTTTGTGCCTCCCTTTCTTGGAAACAGTGCCTCTCTCTTGCTGTACAGATTTCTGCCTTGGGATTTGTGCCAATAACACTGCAGTATGGATTTGCTAAAGTTTCCTTGTTGCTGCCCTCTTTTTCACTGCTCAGAAAATCTTCTTTGCTTTCTCTCCTCCTCTCTCAATCTGCTCATGAAAGAATGGATGATCTTTTCCCTCTTTTCCTCCTTCAACCTAATGCCAAGTGACTTTTGGGGAATCCCTAAATCCAATGGCTGAGATAGCTTTAGATCTAGGGTTGAGATTAAATGCTCATTTAAATCTTACTTTCTATTTTTTTAATTCACACCACTTTAATAAAGACCCTCTTAGTCATTTATTTCCAGAGTCATTTTTCACTTTCTAATTTCACATTGACTTTATTAAAGTCACTTTAAAATTAGACTTAGTAACTTTATCACTTAAAGTCACTTTTAAATTAGATTTGACTTTATAACTTATAAAGTCACTTCAGGAGAAAAAGTGAAATACATTCGGACACTTTTCTCTAGGCCAAAGATCAAAGCCTTAGGGAACCACTTGTCTTCCGGTAACCAAATTTCAACAAGTTTTACAAAGTAACATTATGCATACAAATACAATTGTGACATATTCACCAATGGTCCAATAGGAGAAAGACAAGATACTGCAGTTTTCTCATTAAGTCTTCAAAATCAAAATGTGTTACATAGGTAGTAGAAATGTCAATGGCAAATAGAAATAGAAAATACAAAACAACTACAAGCCTCAAGGGAGTATGTAGCTCGTGAGTCATCAAAATCAACATCACTGTCATCATAATGGTTACCACTGCTCTCCTCTGCTGCATCCTACTCCTCTCCTACCTGGCGCTTGCTCTCTTGTGACATATTTCCACAAGGGATATTTGTTATCTTGAGGCTGTTGTCTTCCCTCAACATTTGAAGTTGCTGTTGCAGCCCCACTTCCAATAGAGGGAACAGTCGCAGACCTTGATGAAATTGGAACAGGAAAGGCATCTCCAATGGGGACATTCTTCCCCTTCCTTTGCCCCTTCCCTACTGCCCTTGATTGAGCGATGAATGATGTAAAAAAATAAAGAAAAAAATGCACATGCAAACTACTGTTATAAAAATGTAAAAAAAATAGACATTCTTCCCCTTCCTCTGCCCCTTCCCTACTGCCCTTTGTTCTTCGCTCCCATACACCCACAACAAACCCACAACAAGAGAGACTCAAATATGAAGTTGAAATGGGTCAAAACGACTATTTATGGGCCGTGTGGCACTCATAAAAGTCGGACAAGTGTCCCAAAATCAGGACAGGATCAAGACACGTGGTGTCCTAATGGGACACGATCGGAGGACACGTGTCCCACCGAATCGTGTCAGATTCGACCGATTCGGGACATGACAGGTGTTGTTTGGTCAGCCCTCACACGAAGCTAAAAAGAGAGAAGCCGAAATAAACAAAGAGAAGGTCCATGAAGATAGCGGGATAAGTGAGGTTAAAGGTAGAATGGCATAGAAGTCCTTTATGGCGCGAGCGTGGATAGGAGATTGAGGGTGCTAAGCAGTCAAGCAAGAAGCCGCATTCCATATGGCGGAAAAAACACAAAGGAGAAGGACACACGCAAGGTATTCCGGGTAGACTAAGGAGAAGCGGAAGGAGATGGAGACCTACCCCCCGGAGCACATGATGTCACAACATGGCGGAACAAATCATAAACATTCCGCGGGGTGGCGGAGTGTAACGGAAAGCCCTCACAGGCCCCTGTCGGAACATTAAGTGGGCCCACCGAGGAGTACATTTGGTGCTATGTAAACGAAAGGTAAGGTAAGTTTAGGGACCCCCGTACAAGACCAGTACAGGTATTAACCCATCGCGTGGCTTGCAACTACCCGACCCCTGATAGCCAACAACCTATTGCCACGCGTCCCATTGTCGACGTCCTTATGACGTCAGCCCTACAGTGGTCGTCCTAGCCTCGTTTCCTGCAAAGTTCGGTCTGTTTAACCTTGTTTTACACCTAGACTTAGTAAAATACTTGTTTTTTATGAATCCGTCGTGCAGCAAAGCTCTAACTCCAGTACCAGGTCGTTTTCAACCCCCGCGTTGCTTTCCCCCTTGGGCTTTCTCACTGTTCGCAGGTATTTAGTCATTCCTCCGCCTCACCGTTTTCCTTCTGTTTTACTTTTCAAAATGGTCATGGGGAAAGCAAAGTCAAGAAAGTCGGAACCTGAAATCCCTCAAGCCCGCGAGGTCAAGACTGCCCCTGGACCTGAACCCCTCATTGACGCTCACGTGCGAATTCATGACCCGTCCTACCCTTTCAGTGTATCCCGTGTTAGACCCGAGTTGTTTGAATGTCATTTGAAGGGCCAAGATAGGTTCAGAGTTGTCGAGTCAGGTCTATGCTACCAGATTGCTCCGACCACATTCCCAGTTCCCAAGTTTATTAGTTGGCGCAGTGAAGCTTATGATGAGTGCAGGGAGTTATTCCTATCAACTCAGGGTAATAAGATTTTCCGCATATCCTCCGAGCTCATAAAGAATGCCCTCTGTTTCCCTCACAGTCAAAGTTATGTCGAGTTCACTGAGCTATCCCTCTCCTGTCAATTCTCAAAGTTGCCCTAGAAGAAACAAAGTGAATTCCTCAGTTTTATTTCAGACTCTCGTCTCACGGCTATCCCGCCCTCGGATGTCGTTCCCTTGTCCACTTTCAGAGACAATGTTCAGCCGATCCTTGCTTTCATTTCAGGTCTATTAGGCCTTAAGGAGGTCGAGCGAGTGTTAAAAGAATGTATAGCTCTTCTGTGGTTCATGTCTCAAAAGGGTATTCTTTTGGATATCCCTACCTTTCTGGCTTCAGCTATCCAAACTCAGTTCCAGGAGCTGCCCTCCTCTGGGTCTTTCCGGTTTTGTTCATTAGTATTTTATCTTTTCCTGTTCAAGCATGCAGACAAGTTTGAGGGTCTAGGCCTCGAGAAGCTTTCTAGAACGAATGCCCAACTAAGAACTGTCTTTGAGTGGAACATCTCTGTTCGTCAACAGCCTAACAGGAGGGGGTATACAGAGTTTTTAAATGAATTCATGTCCATGGCCTATACCATAATACATGACAACACTCCGCCCAGAGTTTTTCCCGAGCAGAAGGATTGGTTGTAGTTCGATGAGGAAGATAGCACAGGGGACTGGTACCTGTATGATGACTACACCGAAATCAGGGTCTATGGCGTGGAAGTACCCCCTTATCGCTTGCCGGTGTTTCCAACTATGCGAATCATTGCCCTTGAGTTCATTCGTCAAACCCTGAAGGCTGACCAGATCCACTTCGTGCATGTGAAGAAAGGATATATTCTCAAGCTCCCCACCTCTGTTGGCCCCTTCACCATAAATTCGAGACACGCCCTCTCCACGGTGGAAACACTGCTTCAAGGGATGGATTTGATACAAGGAAAAGTTTGGCCTTATGACTCGAAAGGGATCCTTTCCAATAGGAAAAGGAAAATAAAGTCGACTGCTTATATACATGAGACTAGGCCCTTCATTGAGTGGAGAGCTAACCTTGATACATGGCCTTTGGATTCACAGATGAAGGCCGAGTCTTCAGCTGCAGAAGGAAGGGGTGACACTGCCTCTGCAGAAACAGAAAAGAAAGGACAAGTAGATGAGGCAGGCATTTCAGGAGGTCAAGCAGGCATGGACATGGGCGAGGGATCCCATCCCTCTAAGAAACAGAGGACTGAAGAACCAGAGATTGTGTGGGAAGAGCCACCACAGGAAGAGTTTTCCCGATATGGACTGCCTGACAGAAACAAGGCTGGTTTCACGATTAATTTCGACGGTGCCTCTTCGTCTGAACCTTCCGGGCTGTCACAGGCCATTTCAGTTAACAGAGCAGAGGTGAGGGAAGGAATAAGCACCAGAAACAGGACTACACGAGACAGACTGAGGGCTGAATTGGCTGGATTCGTGGACAAGTACCACACCCGACTTACCGCTGAGTTAGATATGGACAAAGATCAGCTCATAATTGCCATTACAGAGGCAGTGCTGCAGCCTACAGCTGAGGGGATTAGTTACCGAGCCTTGGAGCTTGCTTTGAATCTGGCCAACGTCCCTATAACAGATAAGCTTGGTTTGCATTAGTGTGTTGGAGATATGTTGAGAGATGAGGTGGTGAAGCTTGCACTCTCTCTGAGGAAACTTGAAGACAGGTACAACTTAGTATTGGAAAATAAGAAGAGAGAGAGAGAGTTAGTGCTAGGGCGATAAATCACAGCCTGGAAACTCTCAGGAAAGCAGTTACGGACAAAGGGGGTGACAAGGATGCAGTTCGGACGAAGCTCATCCACGATCTTGAGGCAGAGAACTCTGAGTTGAAGAAAAAGCTAAATATCCCCCGCGGAGAGCATGTACAAATGGACGAATTAATCTAGGTGGAGAGGGAGAAATCAACTCTCGCTGACTCACTGGCCAAGGAACAAGAAGGGAACACCAAAATGACTGCGGAGATGGCTGGCTTAAGGCAGAGATCGTCTGATTTACAGGGGAAATGGGACAAGCATGTATGCGTGGCTCCAACTTCTGACGAGCCTAGCACTACCCCAGAGCAGCTAACCAAAGCCTTGTTAGATTTAAAGGTTTCACAAAATGAAGCCCGAACAGCTCGCCACAGAATACAGGTGCTGGAAGCTGCATTGGCGACAAATGATAAAGTGGTAGAGGCCTTACACGCTGAAGTCGACAAATTAAAAAGAGAGAAACAGATACAGGATAAAACCATCAAAGATTTGACTACCCGGATGAAGGGCAATGTAACGTTCCTGGAAGCCAGGCGCCTAATCTGGACGGACATAATATCAGAGGTTAGAAAGCGTTGGAAATACCTCACTTTGATGGATGATAAGAAAATCGCGGTCCGCTTATTCAAAATAAATTTGCAAGAAGGGCGCGAGGAAGCAGAGGCAAAGGTGACAATGGCTAAGAGGTACATCAAGTCCCTGAATGATTTGGACCCTGAGGAGTTACTCACCCAAGGGATGACAGACCGTTTCAGGAGAGTGATGGAAGTCAGAAGAGTGATCGAAAAGGAGACTGCACGCGTGAAGGCGCTGATCTGTTTAGAGCGGGTTGCACAGGGAGTTGAACAGTTTGATTGAGAGTGGGATCAACTGGTGGAGGCAGGCCTCCCATCATGTTGGGATCCTGAAACAACCTCATTTTTGTGGTTAACGGTTTATGAACAGAAGTTAACAGAAATTATGAACTAGGCTAATTTACCTTTGGAAAAAACTGCCCGCTTGAAGGCAGAAACAATAATCACCGCTCTGAGTAAGGAGTTCTCTCTCCTCTGCCAAATCAAACAACGTTTAGCCATCTGAGTAGATTACACAGAGCTTACAGATATCGAAGCTTTAGTCGAGACCTTTGTCACCATGCCGCCACCAGGGGAGAATGCATGGCAAAAATGCAGTGATTATGCCAACACTCCAGCATCAACACCCTCTCGCTAGTCGCTACCTCCCCTCAGTAGAAAAACTGGTTCGTCCGCGTCATCAGCACTTTCGAGTCAGCAGCTGTTAGGCACTCCTCTTCGTTCCAAAAAATGAAATTCATGTTCTGGCCCAGGTGGCCAATTTACTTTTTATTTCTTATGCATTGTAAAATCGGGTGAAATCTTTATTTCACCCTCCGCACTTTTATTTTTCATATTACTGTTGTGTTTTCGGTTAGCGCCTTTGTTAAGGCCACTATGCAGATGATAGAGGCCTTTGTCCTTATCATCATTTTGATTTTTGATGGAGACCCTGGACAGAAAGATATCTTCAGGGGAATATTTTGTTGAAGAAATATCTTTTCATAGGGCTCAGCTGAGGGCTATAAAAGATGAAATCTGAAGCTGAGAAAGGGTTCCTGATTTTTCAGAGCAGAAACTGTTAAATGTGAATTTTCCGTTTTGTAAAGTTTTGAGATACTTTCATAGTATATGTTGGAAGATCCCATTGGGAAATAGAAACGAATCTATTCTGTTGTGTGAAGGATTCCAAATGAGATGAGTTACAGTATGTATTTTCTCAGCAGTGATTTAATATAAATATCCGTTGTATTCCCATCATTTACCTGTATCGTAAGCTTTCAGAATGCGAGTGTTCCTTATTTAGATGTGAATTTATCTTGAATGGTACTCATATCTATCTGTTTGCTACACTTAAAATATGGTTCGAGGCACGATATTCTGTTCATGTTCTATTTACATTTTCATCTTTCTTCTGATGTTAATGTGGTGGATTCTTATGTTAGTATAAGCCTACCTTACGCTAATATTTGCTTTCACATTCTGCCATTGTTTTTCATACTCATTGATTTTGGTAACTGTTTACTAGTTTCATGTTCGGCCCTCCTCACAGCAGTTAGTTTTATGCCTGCTTCTGATGCTCGCTTATAGTCCCTTATGCTCTATCATTGGATGTCATTATTGTCCATTTTCTGTTTCTGATGTCTTGGTCCCATACAAGAAAACCTTAACCCTTATTTCGTAACGAGAGGTCCTGTAGTATCAGCTTGTAAAAACCTTTGTGAACCCTCTAGTCTTAAGATGTCCTAGGCATTGGTCTTTAACTACTCAAGGCCGTCTCTAGGAGTTACAACAACAGGGCTGAGGAACGGATCCAATTTCATAGAGAAATACATGTCACCTATCCTAATTGGCAAACAATCCATCCCATCTCTCTCTCTTTGATGGAACTCATACCTCTCAAACTCTTTCTCCCTAAATGAATTTGTTCCTCTCTTGAATGCTCTTATGCACCTCTTACACATCTCTTACATGCATTTATGACTTGTCATGAGATTCCTCTTACACCTCTTCAATGCATAAGTTACACTCTCTTCAAGGCATGCGTACCTCTCTCTCTTTATGGTGTAAGTTACTCAAGGCATGCATACTCCCTCTTGATGGCAGGAGTTACCAAGGAGAGGGTACCTCCTTTATGACACAAGTTACTCTCCTTGCTCTTCCTATATATTTGTGCCTCTCATCCTCACTTGATACACTTACTTGTGCTTGTGAAAGGAGAATTGAAACTTGAGAGAGAGAGAGTTGGAGAGGCTAGAGGATGAGAGAGAGAGAGAGAGTCTTGAAGAGTAAGAGCAGACCTTGGAGAGCCAAAGTGATTTAGTGTTTGCATCAACCACTGCTATCGAAGATCTTCTTCAGATTTGGGTGAACTTCTTCATTCTGTCATTATACTTTGTATCTCTGCTCAACAATTGGTTTCTAATAGAAGAAGAATCTGGTTGGGTTTTCCCTTGTGGGTTTTTCCCTGGTCATTGGAGAGCCAAAGTGATTTAGTATTTGCATCAACCACTGCTATCAAAGATCTTCTTCAGATTTGGGTGAACTTCTTCATTCTCCCATTGTACTTTGTATCTCTGCTCAACAATTGGTTTCTAATAGAAGAAGAATCTGGTTGGGTTTTCCCCTTGTGGGTTTTTCCCTGGTCATTGGCCTAACTTTTTTGTGTCTCATTGAGTTCTTGGCTGTCTTCTATTGTGCATGTGGTTTATATGGTTTGTTCTATCTACAATTACTTAACCTATATTGGTATGGTTTGTGGTTTATATGGTTTGTTCTACATTTAATTGATTGTAACAACATAGAACATATGATCTTTAACACGGTATCAAAGCTTTGGTGAATACAAGCTCAAGAAGACTAGTGCTACTCCAACTCATTTTCTGCTAGAAAATCTCTTGCTATCCACTCCATTTACAAATCATTTTCTGCTTGCTGTCCCCTCCATTTACAACTCATTTTCTGTTTGCTGTCCACTCCATTTACAGCTTATTTTCTGCTTGCTGTCCACTCTACTTGGAGCTCTTTTTTGCAGTCCATTTTCTGGTAATATATCTTTTGTTGTCCCTCTCTATTTGATGTTGAAATTTTGAGTAAATCAAGATGTCTTCCTCATACTTTAAGAATGAAGAGTAGTGGGTTGATGCTTCAAACTTCTTCCCTTGGAAGGCCAAATTGGATATTACTCTTGAGGAATATGCTGTTCTTAAGCATGTTGAGGAAGAAATAGCAGAACCAGTTGAAAATCCAATGCTCCTATCAAAGCCAGATTCAAGAAAGGAGAATTCTGATTCTGTTGATATTTTGTATAGTTGGTGTAGCATCAGGTGTGCTCTAGCCCTAAAATTTTGTGGAGGGGCTAGGACACACTTGAACTCTAAAACCCAGAAAGTGTTTTGAGAAATTTCAGTTGGTGTTCAAGTTATTCAAATAATTAATTATTTTAATGGATTTCCTAAGTCTAAACTTAGGAAAATTAAATAATTAAAGTGAATTAATTAACACATGTGCTGAAATGTTCTAAAAGACACGGATCAAGCAATCTTTTAATCTCAGCCGTTGATGAATGTTTTAATCTCGGCCGTTGAAGGGTTCAACGAAAAAGTACAAGAGAAAGGCTTGGGGGTAAGTTGGAGACACACACATAGTTGCAAAGCTGAGAAATAGCTCTGGAATTCTAGGGCGAGTTTGCTAAGAATTTCCGGCGGAATTTTTTGCAACGAAGGGTAGTATTGGCTAAGGGGATGATCTGATCCCGGAGCCAAGAGTCAGTAAGAGGCAGAGGAGCAACAACAAGGACAACGCAGAGAAGCAGAGCAACAACTATGCAGGTGCTGCGCAGCCGCTACTCAGGTCAACGCAGAGGCTCCAGAGGGCTTCATAAATTACACAGAGGGTCTCCAGTGCCAGTGTAAGGCCTGCGTCACCCTCTCAGGGGTTACGTAGTCCCTCTCTGGGAAGCGCATTGGCATTCTGAGGCTAGCAGGGCTGACGCTGGGGCTTCAGGGGCACCACTGGGGTTTCTAGGGCCAGATCCGGGTTGAGTCTTGTAAATCCCATTTGAGGGTGTGGATCAGTCAAATATTTGGCACTAGAACAATAGGTTAGCTGCATATTTGATTTCTTTTATTCTTTGTCGAGTTTTCCAGATATGGAACCCAGATTTACTGTACTTTAGAATCTACTTAATAAAATAAACCCTCATATCTGCTGCACTGGTTTTCCCGATTTGGGTTTTTCTGGGGACTTATGTCCAAAAATCCATGTGTCACTTTGTTGGATGAGCGTATTATTTAGTAAATGATCTGCATGTGTAGGCTGTAGTTGTGTTTATTTCGGTGTTTTCTGAATCTAATTTATGGAAATAACTTGTATTAATTTAAATCAAGTAGAAGAAATAAACCATGATACTGCAATAGAATTTCACTTGGTATCAGAGCGATAGCATATCAAGCTGAATCTCCAACAATCAGTTGGAGAAATATTTTTCTGCAGGGTGGCGGAAGAAGCAGCAGATCCGGAAAGGGAAACTTGACAGCAGAAGAACACAGATCCAGAAAAGTACAACATTGAAGCTGCAGAAGGCCATCAGGCTTACACAGAGCCTTCCTAGGCCAGCGTAAGGACCGCGTCACCCAGTCTGGGGTTATGCAGTCCACTTCTGAACAGCGTTGAGGCTACGCTGGGCCAGTCTGTGAGACGCATTCTAGTCATTTCTTCAACTGCAGAAAAGTTTTGCCAAGATTCGGAAGCAGTGCTTCAGATCTTCAACAGTGCTAGTGTGGTGGAGATTCTGCAGGTGCAGAATTGTGCCTCGTTAAGTCAACAAAGGTGGGAGGAAGACAGTTACTTAGCAGATCTGAGATTCAATCAGGAGGATTAGAGAGTGCTGTCCGATTGTGTTTGGGTGGAAGATTTCCGAGAGGGAAATCCGACTTTAGCAGACGCAGTTACTAGAGGGTTTTTAGTCACCAAGAAACCCAGATCCAGAGGGAGAAGAAGTACTATTTCAGTCAGATCTGAGCAAGATGGCTCGATATGGACTGAGGGATCAGGATAGATTGGATGACATGTCCAAATATGTTATCTGGAAGGCTAGAATCTTGTCAATTCTGGATGAGTATGGTCTCAAAGATAATGCAGAGAAGGTTCTTGCTGTACCAATCGATGCAGATCCACTAAAGAAGTATGAAGAAAATCAAGCGCAGACTAAGCGTTTGATCATAGTCGGAGTCAAGGACCACGTTAGTGTGGACTAAGCGTTTGATCATAGACGGAGTCAAGGACCACGTTATACCTCATATTGTTGGAAAGACTACAACAAATGACATGTGGGTAGCCTTGGACACGATGTACCAAGGAGGCTCTGTCCAACAAAGAATGCTTCTGGAGAACTAGATGCGGTTGTTCCAAATTAGGAAGGGTGAAGAGATAGATCCATTCCTCTTCAAGCTTTAAGCTATCCGAGATCAACTGATCGGCATAGGTGCTACTCCAGATGAGGGGCTTTTAGTGAGGACTGCCCTGAATGCAGTCTCCAAAGAATGGGAAACATTTGTTCAGAGCATTCTAGGAAGGGAAACGTTACTATCTTGGGTAGGCATGTGGGCTATCCTCCTCCAAGAGGAGATCAGGAGGGTCACCAAGAGGTAGAATATCAGTGGTGGAAGTGGAAAAACCGAAGTCAAAGAGGAGGAGGATGATGTAGCCCTTGCATAAAAGGAAAAGAAGCAACAAGGGAAGAAGAAGGACCTTTCCAAGGTTCGATGCTTTAACTATGGCGATCTTGGACACTTCGCCAACACTTTTCCTAAGAAGAAGGACAAAGGAGCTTCTGATTCCAAAGCTGTAGCAGCAAAGGACGATGGCTCTGATGATGATGCATCCGTGAGTGCTCATGTGCCTCGAGAGAAGAGGTGGGGTGACATGGATCTGTAGAGCATCTACAGACAGAGTGGCGGGATCCTTGAGTCAGCCCTACTCTTGGATCACATATGAGCTACGGGAGCCTTAAGATGGTAGCGGGATGAGTCGGGAGATGGTTGCAGAAGGTCACATTTAAGTAGAAGGGGGAGCTGAAGAGCTGAAGAGGGAGCAGCGTAATGCAGAGGCAGCGGCAGCGTGAAGGCAGCAGCGCAGAGGGGCTGATGGGACTTCAACAACGCATAAAGGTTGGGCTCACGCAGTGCAGTGTTGCAACATAACAGTGCCTCTAGGAGGACAACGTAAATCAACATTCAGGGAGCTTCAGTGATGGTAGGCAACCTGACTTATCTGTCAAACAGCTGGGAAGAAGTCTTTTAGTTGCTTACTTCTTAGCAACTGAGTTGCAGTGCAACAGTTAGCAGTGGCAGTGCTATGGGTATCATGATGTAGCAAGTTGAGAGGGAGCTGTAGTACAGATGTGGCAGTGTCAGTGGTAGTGGCATGGGCAGCAGTGCAGTGGATGGAGGGCAGCAGGCCAAGCATCAACAACACAGAATCCAACTACAAGATCTTGTAGTGCATGGTGTGAATGCATTGCTTGAGCACACTCCATGCTAAGAGGGAGTGTTGAGATTTTGTGTAGTTGGTGTAGCATCGAGTGTGCTCTAGCCCTGAAATTTTGTGGTGGGGCTCGAACACACTTGAACTCCAAAACCCAGAAAGTGTTTTGAGAAATTTCAGTTGTTGTTCAATTTATTCAAATAATTAATTATTTTAATGGATTTCTTGAGTCTAAACTTTTAGGAATATTAAATAATTAAAGTGAATTAATTAACACATGTGCTGAAATGTTTTAAAAGACACGGATCAAGTAGTCTTTTAGTCTCAGCCGTTGATGAATTTTTTAATCTCGGCCGTTGAAGGGTTCAACGAAAAAGTATAAGAGAAAGGCTTGAGGGTCAGTTGGAGACACACACAGAGTTGCAGAGCTAAGAAATAGATCTGGAATTCTAGGGTGGGTTTGCTAAGAATTTCCGGAGGAATTTTCTTTAGCGAGGGGTAGTATTGGCTAAGGGGATGATCTGATCCCAAAGCCAAGAGTCAGTAAGAGGCAGAGGAGCAGGAACAAGGACAACGCAGAGAAGCAGAGCAACAACTACGCAGGTGCTGCGCAGCCGCTATGCAGGACAACGCAGAGGCTCCAGAGGGCTTTAGAAATTACGCAGAGGGTCTCTAGGGCCAGCATAAGGCCTGCGTCACCCTCTTAGGGGTTACGCAGTCCCTTTCTGGGCAATGCAGTGGCATTTTGAGGCTAGCAGGGCTGACGCTGGTGCTTCAGGGGCAACACTGGGGTTTCTAGGGCCAGATCTGGGCTGAGTCTTGTAAATCCCGTTTGAGGGTGTGGATCAATCAGATATTTGGCACTAGAACAACATGTTAGTTGCAGATTTGATTTCTTTTATTCATTGTTGAGTTTTCCAGATCTGGAATGCAGATTTACTGTATTCAGAATCTACTTAATAAAATAGACCCTCATATCTGCTGCACCGATTTTCCTGCTTTGGATTTTCCAGGGACTTATGTCCAAAAATCCATATGTCAATTTGTTGGATGAGCGTATTATTCAGTAACTGATCTGCATGTGTAGGCTATAGTTGTGTTTATTTCGGTATTTTTTGAATCTAATTTCTGGAAATAACTTGTATTAATTTAAATCAAGTGGGAGAAATAAACCATGATACTGCAGTAGAATTTTCACAAAGTCAAGGCTAAAAAGATTATCCTCGACTCTCTTATAGACCACCTCTTCACTTTTGTTGCCAACTTGAAGAAATCCAAAGAAATGTATGACAAACTGATTGGAATGTATCAAGTGAACAAAAAATCAAAAATCAAAGATCAGCTGTCAACTTCTGGCGAAGCTGTATTTGAAAAACAACTGGGGCTGATTACGCTTGGAGGTCTTCCTCCTTCTTAGGAAGAAGCCAAAGTGAATTCCAGAGGGAGAATTCCTCCCAAGCATGAGGAAGGAGAACCTACTGCCTTTGCTATACAAGGCAAGAAGAAGAAAGGAAGAAGAGGAATTCACTATTCGAGAAACCTCGCTCCCATCAACTCCTCGGAATAGACTAGAGACTTATCAAAGTCCAATGCTACAACTGTCGTAAGCATGGCCACTATGATCGTGGTTGTTCAGAAAACAAAAGAGAATCAAAAGCCAACTTCAACAATTGTTCCAACAAATCTAATTACAGAAGAAGAGAAGCTCCTTCTGCTCGCAGAGGAAACTACCATTCCTCAAGGAACCAAAGGTATGGTATAAATGCAATTGAGACTCAATCATAATACTTTCTTGTTTCTGCCCTTTCTAGTTCATCTCCTATAGATTCTTGTGATAGATGGTTGGTTGATAATGGTGCTTCAAGGTACTGTTACCCACCACCTGTGGGTGACACCCATAGGAGAAAATTTTCTCCTAGATTGTCTTCAGCCAACAGCTAGCAGCCCCTTGCAGCCACCAAATAGTCGATGTGCCATCATCTTTGCCATCTGAGCCAGCCATTATGCTCCCTCGCTCATCTGTTATGATCGTATATTTGAATGTGGGCCTTCCAAACCCGAAGGTATGGATTTCGTTATGTAGTTGGGTATTTTTGCTTACTTATCATGGCACTTTTGGGCATGGATTAGTGGGAGGATTCAACAGAAATAATGGGTTTGGTTTTTACTATTGTCTCCTTGTCCAACTTGTTCGTTAACCTTGTATCCTAGCCTGTGGGATCTCCTTTATTGGCTACTAGCTTTAGGAGTGGCACTACATGGGAAATCACGATTTTGGTTGAGTGGTCCCGCTTCCCGACACCACATACATCACTGCCCTCTGCTCATTATAACCACTTTTGACATGTTTCCCATTTGGGTCCACATTTGTTCATTGGGTCCACAAGGAGTTAGCCTCCCCCTCCCCTTGTCCACACTTTGGGTCGGGCCTGGAAAGATGCCCTAGAGGTCGATGCAGTTGGAAAGAAAGTAAAAAGCATAAATTTTCCACTCTCAACAGGAAATGTACCACAAAATGCAAAAGATGGCCAAGACATACACATTTAGGATGTGTGCAAAAGTCGACATGAGCTTTACTCCCTATCATCATGGCCATCACCCTGATTCCTAAGCCTCCTATATGAGGCACCTGCATCATGAAGGAACCCATGATTGTCCCAACCCCTGGTGGGAGATGATTTGCCCAATCTTAAAGGGGTAATCACTGCTACATCATACATACCATGCTCTCATTCCCTGGAGTCCCGAGTGGTTAAAAAAAGAAAAATCAATAAAAGGCAAAAGACATATGAAGAAGGGTGGAAAAACAAAGGTCAGGGTAACTCATGTACCATGATTTCTCCCTCCTACATCTATACACCCAAGTGTGGGCTAACCTCATCATAACTACCCTTATACCATGGCATGTGGTTTGGAGACTTCCCTTGTTGCCCCATTCTGTTCCATCATTATATCATAGGACACTTGCCACATGATGGATGTACCATGGACCTACCACTTCGTTAGAGGTTGAAACCACCTAATAGGGTCCTTGATTAAGCTCCTTCTTGAACTTGGAGACATCTGTACATTCTAAAGCCCATTATGGAAGGGCATGCCACTATGAAGTGCCCACTTGGTTCCATGCTTTGCAAGCTCATTTGCTCAATTACACTAATGATTTGTTGTACTGGAAGATGAGGAGACACATTGGATCTTATATAGGATTGCAGGTGGGTCTTCATCTTAGGGTTTGGTCTCCCTATACGTGGTCCAAGCCCTCAAGAGGGTCACATTGGCAGTTGTATGGTGTACATTGGAAGCCATGGACTTCCACTATAGTAGTGAGCAAATAGCCATGCCATGGGATCCTTCAACACCATTCATTGCTCGCTCATGTTCCACTTCTTTGATGATGATGATGATGCACCTGGACCAACTTGCCCAATCGGCTTCACACTTGCACCACACACTGGTTGTTGATCTAAGGCCAATATGGGGTTTTGTCTCACCATGGGAGACAAAGGGAGAGCTTGCATCATTGTTCCAGCGCTTGCAGATGGGATACATGCTTATTCGATTCATTTGGAGACCATGAGGATGTTTTTGTGCCCCCACAACCACTTGGGAGCACCATGGATCATTTGCCTGAAGATCAAGGGGCCATCCCCTTCATCACTATATTTGGAGCCCTTCCATTCATTTTGGCACATAATGGACTTCACTAGGCCTTTCAATGGCCCTCCTAGCTACTTTACGTATCATTTCGGCCCCCTTGAAAGTCTTTTTTTTTTCATATTATGGAGCTATTTGGTGGGCTTGTCACCAAAAGATTGTTATTTGTACATTATTTTATTATTAGGGGCATGATTAGGCCTAGTTAGGCAATTTGAATCCCTTGAATGATCATATAAATTGATGAGAGGTTCATTTCATTTCTCATCATCACTTGGATTTGGTTTCTTCTTGCCTTCTAGACCTTCACTCTTCCTTTTTCTAGGTTCCCAACTATAGATTGAATTTTTCCTTGAGAGATCGAAATTCTTGGTGAGTTAGTGACAGATGAGGTCGAACTGCTCCTTTATATAGTCTTTCCAAGGGGTTGAATTCCCTCCTTTAGGCCGACTTGAAGCTGCCAAGGCCGAGTTGTACTTTTGGAGTTTCCATGGTCCAGGTGGATATTGGTGGTCACCCGCCTGTTCCACTTGGGGCTCCACCATTGTCTATTTCAGTTTTTCAGTTTCTGCACAGTTTACTATTTTTAGCAGTTTTTCGGGTCCTAAACTTCCGGAGCCGTTTTGAGGCCCTAAACGACGTTTTTTGGGAAAACGGAGAGCAACATGGGTCCATGGACCGATGTTGCTCGTTCCAAAATTGTAGTCCTCGGATAGATCTTTCTAACGAGGTATGGTACGCGTCAAACGGAGATCATATGCCAAAGTTACGCCCCTGGGAAGTTGAAACACCAATTTACCCAAACGGGGCCCATAGTTTTGGCGCTTCATCTCCTAGGGTTAGGGTTTTGGTTGTTTAGGATTTCCCATTGTTTCTAAATAATAAATAGGCCCTCGAGCCTCATTGTAACTCAGTTCAGAGGCCTGTAGCCGCCACATCTCTTCTCAGAGATAGCTACCAGTGCCCTAGCTAGTTTTATTTCCATTCTGTATGTAAGCAAATTTCAGTTCTTTGATATTAATGAAATGAAGTGTTATTTCCGTTGCATCTCTGTATTTATGGTTATGTGTTTATTCTGTTGCGTTCCTGCATAAATCCGGATCAGTGGTATCAGAGGGGTATGCTTTTTCTCGATCCTTCTTTGCATGTCCCCAACGAGGTCGGGGTATAAGGAGCTAGGGCTTGATCTGGTGGAACCTTTGCAAGATCAGCCTCGCAAACCTCGACGGACGCCCATGGGGGACGAAAAGAAAGATGAGGGAGCAGGAGATCCTATCAAAATATTGCTCGAGGAGGCCCTCGAAAGACAAAAGAACGTGATGATGGATAACTTTGCTCAGATCCTTCAACGGCTACCCACCGGCGGCGCATCTGCATCTAGCAGCCACTCTGGAGGCGCGACTCCTTTTAAGGTACAAGTAAATTTTGACATTCCCATATTTGAGGGTCAAATAGACGCGGGATGCCATAGATAGATGGTTGAATCTGTTAGAAGGATATTTCTCGGTTCATGACTTTTCAGACCGGGAGAAGATTATTTTTGCACTCCTCAAAGCTACCCCCCATGTTAAGGACTGGTGGGAAACCTACTGTGAGAATAAGGACCAGACAAAACCCTCTCTGTTCTCGGCCGTACCAACTTGGAATTCTTTTCGAGACGCCGTCAAGGAACAGTACTATCCCGTGGGGAGCTATGAGGACAAGTACATACAATGGACCACGCTGTGACAACAAAGGGATCAAGATGTGCATGAGCTGACGAATCTGTTCCATACCTTGCGCACAAAGTTGGGTATCAAAGATTCAGAGAAACATCTGGTGCTAAAGTATTGCAGTTGTCTGCACAAATACATTCAGGAGGAAATGGAGTTCCTTGACATCTCCTCGCTTGGTACGGCATACCGGTATGCTGCCAAGATTGAGCAGAAATTTAAGCAGAAGAAGCGAGACTTTGGATCTGCGAATCAAAAGCAAGGGAAAGGTGCTTCCAAACCGTAGAGCAAAGGACCGAGCCAAGGCATGGCGGCTAAAGACAACTCATCTAAGCCACAAGAAAAGAACAGCACCGCAAAGCCAAAGAAGGACACGGGAAAGTGGTGTGAGTTCCATAAGAGCTCCACTCACAACACAAGTGAGTGTCGGGCCAAGCAGTCGCTAGTGGCCGAGATGAGGGCTTCTGAGTCGGATGCATGCTCTGACTCCGAATCAGAACCTGAAAAGGCGAATGAAAAAGGGAAACAGATTATTGATGCGGAGCCCAACGCCACTGTTGCCACTACAAAGATCCAAAAGGAGGAACCGGAAGATCCAGAGGAGGAGGAACGTCTCTTCCACTCCCAGATGTGGGTAAAGGGCTCCCCGGTACGGTTCATTGTCGACAATGGGAGCCAAAAGAACCTCATTTCAGCAGACGCCGTGAAGCGGTTGGGCTTGCCGACCACAGCTCACCCACATCCATACACCATCGGGTGGCTTCACCAAGGACGAGATCTCCGTGTTAGCCAACAGTGCCGCCTTCCCTATAGCATCAAGCCCTTCACGGATGAGGTATTATGTGACGTTGCTCCTATTGATGTTTCTGATGTATTATTAGGACAACCATACTTGTGGAAGCGTCATGCGGTGTATGAGTCTCGACCTCGTGCTGTTATTATTACTTTGGGAAATAAGTTGTACAGGATACCAGAGGTACCACCTCCTACGACTATCTCTTTGGTTACTGCAAAACAATGTAGTAAGCTCCACGTTTGGCATGACCCGGGTTCAATATCTGGGATACATTATTGATGAAAGGGGGGTGCATGTGGATCCATCCAAGATCCAAGTCATTCGGGATTGGCCAGCCCCGACTACTATAACAGAGCTTCGCAGCTTTCTGGGTCTTGCTAATTTCTACCGTAGATTCGTGGTGGGATTCTCTCATATCACTTGGCCCTTGAGTCAAGTCACCAAAGGAGGAGCGAGAGAAAAATTCTTTTGGTCGGAACCTCAACAGAAGGCGTTCAAAGAATTGAAAAATCGCCTCTGTTCTGCCCCAGTGCTCACCTTACCGGACTTGCAGCAGCCATTTGAGATCGAGACAGATGCCTCTGACTATGCTATTGGGGCAGTTCTTACTCAACAGGGACATCCAGTGGCATATCACAGTGAGACATTGTCTGAGACAGTTCGCAAGTATCCCACCTATGACAAAAAAATGTATTCCATTGTGCAAGCCTGTCGACAATGGAAGCATTACATTTTGGGGAAGGAAACAATCATCCACACAGACCACCGGCCCCTGCAGTTCATACAGACACAAGGGAAGTTGCAGAATGATCGCCATCGGAAGTGGTCCACATATCTGCAACAGTTTCATTTGAACATCAAGTACAAGAAGGGTAGCACCAATAATGTTGCAGACTGCCTCAGCCGACCACCGATCGTGGCGCTCACCACCGTGCTCAACTCTTGTGGGCACGAGACTTCTGAGTGGCCGCTCCTCTATGAGAGTGACCCAGAATTCGGCCACACTTACAAGGCACTCTTGGGGGGGCACGCAAGTTCCAAATTTTCACCTCCAAGATGCACTTTTATGTCACCTGGGACACCTGTGTGTTCCTTCAAGCGAGCGTGCCAAGATGATATGGGAAGCACACTACAGTCGAGTTGTTGGGCATTTCGGGGTCGAGAAAACAGTAGCATTACTACAGAATTATTTCTATTGGCCGAACCTTCGAAAGGATGTCGAGAAGCACATCAAATCCTGCACTGCTTGTGCCATTGCTAAGCCGGCCATCAAGAAGCAAGGCCTATATACTCCACTACCTACCCCTAGTCGACCATGGGAATCCATCTCCATGGATTACATGTCGGGACTGCCCTCTACTAAGAATGGCAATGACTGTGTTTTCGTGGTCGTTGATAGATTCTCGAATATGGCCATTATGGCGGCCAGTAAGAAGAATATCACAGCAGAAGCTACTGCTAAACTCTTCTTTGAACGAGTATGGGTTCACTTTGGGATCCCACAGTCTATCATATCAGATCGAGATAGCAGGTTCCTCAGTACATTTTGGTCCAGCCTCTGGTCAATGATGGACACAAAGCTCACCAAGTCCACAGCTTTCCATCCCCAAACAGATGGCCAGACAGAGGTCGTCAACAGAATGATTGTACACATTCTGCGCATGTACAATTCAAAGCATCCACGCACATGGGACGAGAGCCTCCCTTATGTACAACATAGTTATAACCGGGCTCTCCACAGTTCGATTGGCCATAGCCCCTTTCAGGTGGGCTTGGGGTCCGGCCATAACCCGTGACGTGGCCATGCTATTTAAATTTCTCCAGGCAGCATCGGCGCACGTCCCGATGCAGGATTGATAGCCAGTAGCTTCATCGGGCGCATTCAACACATCCGCCAACAGGTTCATGATATATTGGACAGAGCCAATGCCAAGTACAAGCAACGCCATGATCAACACCGGGTGCCACACAACTTCCGGGTGGGTGACAAAGTATGGCTACATTTGCAGAAGGAGCGCCTCACTGGACCCCACCGCAAGCTTCGCCCGCTCCGATACGGGCCGTACACCATCACCAAGGCTGTAGGGAACAATGCATTCGAGCTCAGTATTCACCATTCCTTGGTGCACTGATCTTCAGTGTGGATGTATGCCAGTCACTGCCCCACCTCCTGGACCGCCGGACATTGTAGAACAACTCACACCAACGAGAGTTAAACCCGGACGCATGGAACGGGCCACCACGGATTGTATCATGGACATGCAGTCAGAACACTCGCCAACGGAAGGATCCAGCTGGCAACGGGTTGTCGAAGGCCCAGCGACTCCTGCTGAGAAGTGGTTCACCAGGGACCAAGTTCAGCCGAAATTTCCTCATCTCATGGAGGAACTTAACGCAATGGGGACCATTGCTTCCTAAGGGGGGAGGAATGATCCAGGTGGATATTGGTGGCCACCCACCTATTCCACTTGGCCCCCACCATTGTCTCTTTCAGTTTTTCAGTTTCGGCATAACTTACTATTTTTAGCAGTTTTTCGGGTCCTGAACTTCCGGAGCCGTTTTGAGGCCCTAAACGACGTTTTTTGGGTATGAAAGCGCCAGCGAATTTTTTGATAAAATTCGTCCCGACAGCTGTAGTCCTCGAATAGAACTTTCTAATGATGTATCATATGCGTCAAACGGAGATAGTATGCCAAAGTTACGTCCCTGGGAAGTTGAAACACCAATTTACCCAAACGGGGCCCATAGTTTTGGCGCTTCATCTCCTAGGGTTAGGTTTTTGGGATGTTTAGGGTTCTCCATTGTTTCTCAATAATAAATAGGCCCTCGCGCCTCATTGTAAGGCAGTTCAGAGGTCTGTAGCCACCACATCTCTTCTCAGAGATAGCTACCAGTACCCTAGCTAGTTTCATTTCCATTGTCTGTAAGCAAATTTCAGTTCTTTGATATTAATGAAATGAAGTGTTATTTCCGCTGCATCTCTGTATTTATGGTTATGTGTTTATTCTGTTGCGTTCCTGCATAAATCCGGATCAGTGGTATCAGAGCGGTTTGCTTTTTCTCGATCCTTCTTTGCATGTCCCCAACGAGGTCGGGGTATAAGGAGCTAGGGCTTGATCTGGTGGAACCTTTGCAAGATCAGCCTCGCAAACCTCGGCGGACGCCCATGGGGGACGAAAAGAAAGATGAGGGAGCAGGAGATCCTATCAAAATATTGCTCGAGGAGGCCCTCGAAAAACAAAGGAATGCGATGATGGATAACTTTGCTCATATCCTTCAACGGCTGCCCACCGGCGGCGCATCTGCATCCAGTAGCCACTCTGGAGTTGTGACTCCCTTTAAGGTACAAGTAAATTTTGACATTCCCATATTTGAGGGTCAAATAGACGCAGATGCCGTAGATAGATGGCTGAATCTATTAGAAGGATATTTCTCTGTTCATG
Source organism: Pinus albicaulis (assembly GCA_034641835.2). Lineage (NCBI taxonomy): Eukaryota > Viridiplantae > Streptophyta > Pinopsida > Pinales > Pinaceae > Pinus > Pinus albicaulis. The sequence continues at coordinate 926,543,601 of CM076584.1, read as the reverse complement.
ACTTTTCAGACCGGGAGAAGATTATTTTTGCACTCCTCAAAGCTACCCCCCATGTTAAGGACTGGTGGGAAACCTACTGTGAGAACAAGGACCAGACAGAACCCTCTCTGTTCTCGGCCGTACCAACTTGAAATTCTTTCCGAGACGCCGTCAAGGAACAGTACTATCCTGTGGGGAGCTATGAGGACAAGTACATACAATGGACCACGCTGCGACAACAAAGGGATCAAGATGTGCACGGGCTGACGAATCTGTTCCATACCCTGCGCACAAAGTTGGGTATCAAAGATTCAGAGAAACATTTGGTGCTAAAGTATAATTTCCATATGAGATTATTCAGGAGGAAATGGAGTTCCTCGACATCTCCTCGCTTGGTATGGCATACCGGTATGCTGCCAAGATTGAGCAGAAATTCAAGCAGAAGAAGCGAGACTTTGGATCTGCGAATCAAAAGCAAGGGAAAGGTGCTTCCAAGCCGCAGAACAAAGGACCGAGCCAAGGCATGGCGGCTAAAGACAACTCATCGAAGCCACAAGAAAAGAACAGCACCGCAAAGCCAAAGAAGGACACGGGAAAGTGGTGTGAGTTTCATAAGAGCTCCACTCACAACACAAGTGAGTGTCGAGCCAAGCAGTCGCTAGTGGCCGAGATGAGGGCTTCTGAGTCAGATGCATGCTCCGACTCCGAATCAGAACCTGAAAAGGGGAATGAAAAAGGGAAACAGATTATTGATGCGGAGCCCAACGCCACTGTTGCCACTACAAAGGTCCAGAAGGAGGAAGCGGAAGATCCAGAGGAGGAGGAACGTCTCTTCCACTCCCAGATGTGGGTAAAGGGCTCCCCTGTACAGTTCATTGTCGACAATGGGAGCCAAAAGAACCTCTACGACGGTAACGGCTGAGCTGGTTGAACCGCGACCGACTCACCCACATCCGCACACCATGGAGTGGCTTCGCAGGGCAGATCTCATTCGGCCGACGTTGTCGCCTTCCCTATAGCATCAAGCCCTTGACGGATGAGGTATTATGTGACGTTGCTCCTATTGATGTTTCTGATGTATTATTAGGACAACCATACTTGTGGAAGCGTCATGCTGTGTATGAGTCTCGACCTCGTGCTGTTATTATTGCTTTGGGAAATAAGTTGTACAGGATACCAGAGGTACCACCTCCTACGACTATCTCTTTGGTTACTGCAAAACAATGCAGTAAGCTCATTTCCCAAACCAGGAAATTCGTTTTCCTGATCGCGGAAACCGAAGAGCGTAGCCCACGACCTCCCGAGACGGGGCCCCTGCGCGACAACAACAAATGGATAAGGTCGTGGAGAGATCGGGGGACATCTTCACCTCTCTCCCCACGGTTTCCTGCGCGCGCCGGGGTCGGCTTCCAGTTGGTCGACCCCGGAGTCTTGGACGATGGTTCGATCATCGGCTGCATTGCAGGCGGTGGAAATCGAGAAGACGATTCGGGGAAACATTGCGAGAAAAGGGTCACATCGGACCAAGTTCATCACCATGTGGGAGCCGATCGTGTTGGTGCGAGAAGAAGGATGGGACGTGGAGACTGTATTGACTATCGGGCACGAACAAGATTGTCCGGAATAGGTGGCCAATCCCACGGATTGATGACCAACCACGGACCAACTCCAAGGTGCAAAATATTTCGGTAAAATAGGCACGAAATGCAGGTATCACCGGTACCAATTTGAACCCTCCGATGTGTGGAAGACTGCCTTCAAAGCCAAGGAAGGCCTTTTCGAATGGCTGGTCATGCCTTTCGGGTTGACGAATGCTCCCGCCACCTTCATGAGGATGATGGATGACATCTTGCGGCCATTCACCAACTCATTTGTAGTGGTGTACTTGGATGATATTCTAATCTTCAGCGAGACTTGGGAAGAGCACCTTCACCACATCTGACAAGTCCTCCAAACACTGCAGCAACACAAGTTGTGTGCCAATTTGGAGAAGTGCACTTTTGGCATGCCCCAGGTTCAATATGCGGGATACATTATTGATGAAAAGGGGGTGCATGTGGACTACGCCAAGATCAAGTCATTCGGGATTAGCCGGCCCGACTGCGCCAACGAGCTTCGCGGCCTTTACGGGTCTTGCTAATTTCTACGAAGTAGATTCGTGTTGATTCTCTCTCATACCACTTGGCCCTTGAGTCAAGTCACCAAGGGAGGAGCGAGAGAAAAATTCTTTTGGTCGGAACCTCAACAGAAGGCATTCAAGGGTGAAAAATGCTTCATGTTGCCCGGTGCTCACCTTACCGGACTTTAACGACGGCGGGTTTGAGATCGAGACAGATGCCTCTGACTATGCTATTGGGGCAGTTCTTACTCAACAGGGACATCCGGTGGCATATCACAGTGAGACATTGTCTGAGACAGTTCGCAAGTATCCCACCTATGACAAAGAGATGTATTCCATTGTGCAAGCATGTCGACAATGGAAGCATTACATTTTGGGGAAGGAAACAATCATCCACACATACCACCGGCCCCTGTAGTTCATAAAGACACAAGGGAAGTTGCAGAATGATCACCATCAGAAGTGGTCCACATATACGCAGTTTCAGCAGACATCACGGTACAAGAGGTAGCTGTGTGTGCAGGCCGCCTCGACCGACACGTAGATAAGTGGCGCTCACCCGCAATGCTCAACTCTTGTGGCTTGAGACTTATGATTAGCCGTTTCTCTATGAGGTGACCCGGAGTCGGCTACACCCACAAGGCCTCTTGGGGAGCACGCAAGTTCCAAATTTTCACCTCCAGTCCGCTTTTATGTCTGGGACACTGTGTTCCGCGGCGGCGTGGACGTATGGAGAGGCACACTGGAGGTGAGTTAGCCGGGCATCGCGGGGTCGAAAACGGTAGCAATACTACAGTGTTTCTGGCAGACAACGAAGGATGAAGGCACATCGGATCTGCCTTTCTTGTGCCATTGCTAAGCCGACCATCAAGAGGCAAGGCCTATATACTCCACTACCTACCCCTAGTCGACCATGGGAATCCATCTCCATGGATTACATGTCGAGACTGCCCTCTACTAAGAATGGAAATGACTGTGTTTTCGTGGTCGTTGATAGATTCTCGAAGATGGCCATTATGGCAGCCTGTAAGAAGAATATCACAGCAAAAGCTACTGCTAAACTCTTCTTTGAACGAGTATGGGTTCACTTTGGGATCCCACAGTCTATCATATCAGATCGAGATAGCAGGTTCCTCAGCAAGCACACGGTCGACCTCGGTCAATGATGGACCTGAAAGCTCTGCAGTCCCGACTTTCCATCCCCAAACGGATGGCCAGACAGAGGTCGTCAACAGAATGATTGTACACATTCTGCGCATGTACAACTCAAAGCATCCACGCACATGGGACGAGAGCCTCCCCTATGTACAACACAGTTATAACCGGGCTCTCCACGGTTCAATTGGCCATAGCCCCTTTCAGGTGGGCTTGGGATTCCAGCCACTATGTCCCATTGACATAGCCATGCCGTTTGCAGCTGCTCAGGCCGATTCAGCTCATGTCCAGTCTGAAGTTGACAAAGCAAGTAACTTCATCGAGCGCATTCAACACATCCGCCAACAGGTTCATGATATATTGGACAGAGCCAATGCGAAGTACAAGCAGCGCCATGATCAACACCGGGTGCCACACAACTTCCTGGTGGGCGACAAAGTATGGCTGCATTTGCGGAAGGAGCGCCTCACTGGACCTCACCGCAAGCTTCGCCCGCTCCGATACGGGCCGTACACCATCACCAAGGCTGTAGGGAACAATGCTTTCGAGCTTAGTATTCCACCATTCCTTGGTCTGCACCCGGTCTTCAATGTGGATCGCCTTCGTCCTTACTTCCCACCTCTACTGGACACTTCGGACATTGCAGAACAAATCACACCAACAGAGTTAAACCCAGACTGCATGGAACAGGCCACCACAGATTGTATCATGGACATGCAAATTAAGAACACTCGCCAACAGAGGATCCAACTGTATCGGGTTGTCAAAGCTGGCCAACTCCTGCACCAAGGAAAGTGGTTCACCAGGGACCAAGTTCAGCAGAAATTTCCTCATCTCATGGAGGAACTTAACGCAATGGGGACCATTGCTTCCTAAGGGGGGAGGAATGATCCAGGTGGATATTGGTGGCCACCCACCTATTCCACTTGGCCCCCCACCATTGTCTCTTTCAGTTTTTCAGTTTCGACATAACTTACTATTTTTAGCAGTTTTTCGGGTCCTGAACTTCCGGAGCCGTTTTGAGGCCCTAAACGACGTTTTTTGGGTATGAAAGCGCCAGCGAATTTTCCGATAAAATTCGTCCCGACAGCTGTAGTCCTCGGATAGAGCTTTCTAATGATGTATCATATGCGTCAAACGGAGATAGTATGCCAAAGTTACGTCCCTGGGAAGTTGAAACACCAATTTACCCAAACGGGGCCCATAGTTTTGGCGCTTCATCTCCTAGGGTTAGGTTTTTGGGATGTTTAGGGTTCTCCATTTGTTTCTCAATAATAAATAGGCCCTCGCGCCTCATTGTAAAGCAGTTCAGAGGTCTGTAGCCACCACATCTCTTCTCAGAGATAGCTACCAGTACCCTAGCTAGTTTTATTTCCGTTGTCTGTAAGCAAATTTCTGTTATTTGATATTAATGAAATGAAGTGTTATTTCCGCTGCATCTCTGTATTTATGGTTATGTGTTTATTCTGTTGCGTTCCTGCATAAATCCGGATCAGTGGTATCAGAGGGTTCTGCTTTTTCTCGATCCTTCTTTGCATGTCCCCAACGAGGTCGGGGTATAAGGAGCTAGGGCTTGATCTGGTGGAACCTTTGCAAGATCAGCCTCGTAAACCTCGACGGACGCCCATGGGGGACGAAAAGAAGGATGAGGGAGCAGGAGATCCTATCAAAATATTGCTCGAGGAGGCCCTCGAAAGACAAAGGAACGTGATGATGGATAACTTTGCTCAGATCCTTCAACGGCTACCCACCGGCGGCGCATCTGCATCCAGCAGCCACTCTGGAGGCGCGACTCCTTTTAAGGTACAAGTAAATTTTGACATTTCCATATTTGAGGGTCAAATAGACGCAGATGCCGTAGATAGATGGTTGAATCTGTTAGAAGGATATTTCTCGGTTCATGACTTTTCAGACCGGGAGAGGATTATTTTTGCACTCCTCAAAGCTACCCCCCATGTTAAGGACTGGTGGGAAACCTACTGTGAGAACAAGGACCAGACAGAACCCTCTCTGTTCTCGGCTGTACTAACTTGGAATTCTTTCCGAGACGCCGTCAAGGAACAGTACTATCCCGTAGGGAGCTATGAGGACAAGTACATACAATGGACCACGCTGCGACAACAAAGGGATCAAGATGTGCACGAGCTAACGAATTTGTTCCATACCCTGCGCACAAAGTTGGGTATCAAAGATTCAGAGAAACATTTGGTGCTAAAGTATCGCAGCTGTCTGCACAGATACATTCAGGAGGAAATGGAGTTCCTCGACATCTCCTCGCTTGATACGGCATACCGGTATGCTGCCAAGATTGAGCAGAAATTCAAACAGAAGAAGCGAGACTTTGGATCTGCGAATCAAAAGCAAGGAAAAGGTGCTTCCAAACCGCAGAACAAAGAACAGAGCCAAGGCATGGCGGCTAAAGACAACCCACCAAAGCCACAAGAAAAGAACAACACCGTAAAGCCAAAGAAGGACACGGGAAAGTGGTGTGAGTTCCATAAGAGCTCCACTCACAACACAAGTGAATGTCGGGCCAAGCAGTCGCTAGTGGCCGAGATGAGGGCTTCTGAGTCAGATGCATGCTCTGACTCCGAATCAGAACCTGAAAAGGCGAATGAAAAAGGGAAACAGATTATTGATGCGGAGCCCAACGCCACTGTTGCCACTGCAAAGATCCAAAAAGAGGAACCGGAAGATCCAGAGGAGGAGGAACGTCTCTTCCACTCCCAGATGTGGGTAAAGGGCTCCCCGGTACAGTTCATTGTCGACAATGGGAGCCAAAGGAACCTCATTTCAGCAGACGCCGTGAAGCGGTTGGGCTTGCCGACCACAGCTCACCCACATCCATACACCATCGGGTGGCTTCACCAAGGACGAGATCTCCGTGTCAGCCGACAGTGTCGCCTTCCCTATAGCATCAAGCCCTTCACGGATGAGGTATTATGTGACGTTGCTCCTATTGATGTTTCTGATGTATTATTAGGACAACCATACTTGTGGAAGCGTCATGCTGTGTATGAGTCTCGACCTCGTGCTGTTAGTATTACTTTGGGAAATAAGTTGTACAGGATACCCGAGGTACCACCTCCTACGACTATCTCTTTGGTTACTGCAAAACAATGCAGTAAGCTCATTTCCCAAACCAGGAAATTCGTTTTCCTGATGATCCGCCCCCAGGGCAAGAAGAAGACTGTGGCCACGACCTCCAGACAGGGCCCCTCTGCACGACAACAAGAAATGGATAAGGTCGTGGAGGAGTACGGGGACATCTTCACCTCACCCACAGGGGTTCCTCTGCACTGCCAGGTCAAGCACCCGATTGATCTGACCCCAGGTGCGCCACTACCCAATGGACCGATCTATCGACGCTCTGTTCTGGAAAATGATGAAATCAAGAGGCAGATTCAGGGGCTGTTGCAGAAAGGTCACATCAGACCAAGTTCATCGCCCTGTGGGAGCCCGATCGTGTTGGTACAGAAGAAGGATGGGACGTGGAGACTCTGTATTGACTATCGGGCGCTGAACAAGATCACTGTCCGGAATAGGTACCCAATCCCACGGATTGATGACCTTCTGGACCAACTCCAAGGTGCAAAATATTTCGGTAAGATCGACCTGAAGTCTGGGTATCACCAGGTACCAATTGAACCCTCTGATGTGTGGAAGACTGCCTTCAAAGCTAAGGAAGGCCTTTTTGAATGGCTGGTCATGCCTTTCGGGTTGACGAATGCTCCCGCAACCTTCATGAGGATGATGGACGACATCTTGCGACCATTCACCAACTCATTCGTAGTGGTGTACTTGGATGACATTCTGATCTTCAGCAAGACTTGGGAAGAGCACCTTCATCACATCCGACAAGTCCTCCAAACACCGCGGCAACACAAGTTGTGTGCCAATTTGGAGAAGTGCACGTTTGGCATGACCCAGGTTCAATATCTGGGATACATTATTGATGAAAGGGGGGTGCATGTGGATCCAGCCAAGATCCAAGTCATTCGGGATTGGCCAGCCCCAACCACTATAACAGAGCTTCGCAGCTTTCTGGGTCTTGCTAATTTCTACCATAGATTCGTGTTGGGATTCTCTCATATCACTTGGCCCTTGAGTCAAGTCACCAAGGGAGGAGCGAGAGCAAAATTCTTTTAGTCGGAACCTCAACAGAAGGCGTTAA